>LR812528.1:28892488-28894988 GCA_903798195.1 Danio kyathit
CAGGGAGTGATGAAATGACCATAATCAGCTCATGAGTGACGAAAACACACAACCGCAGCATTGAGAATAAATAAAGCCTGAAGATGGAGGAGTTGTGATTGTTCTGAGGCACAAACACAGCGCATGATTCAGTCATGAGCTCATTTTCATCAGATAAAGCTAGTCTCTGGTTCAGCACCCTAAATGACACAGCTTTACACAAACCGTGGACATTAAGTTCCGTTTTAAAGTGACAGTTCACCTAAAAATAAATCACCCACAAGAGTTAAATGCATTTTGTTTTCTTCAGTAAAATGTTAAGATACGATTTATTCGATAAAACTGTGGTCTGGTGATTCAGAAAATCCAAAGTCAACAAATGCAATCACTTTTAAAGTCTGAAAAACATCCAGGCAAGTCAAAAATATTGTACACTGAACACACTGGAAACAGTTTGATGAAGCTGTGAATTAAATATAATTATGTTAATAAGCTTCATAAGGCCTCAGTTTATCATCAGGAGTTATTTTGTTTTGCTTGAATATTATTTTGAGCCTCAAACTGCTGACTTACATTTGATGAATCACCAAGAACCAAAATTTCAACAAGAAAAGCCTTCTTTAATGTCCTATTGAGGGAAAAAGGTCACCATCTTATATGACGTGATGGTGACTAAATCATCACTGAACTTTCATTTTTAAGTAAACTATCACTTTAACCAAATACCAACGACTTTAAATACCAACAACATTCATAGCAAGTCAGCTAACGATTGATTTGATCACCAAAAACAAATGTAACAAACAGAAAAGTGCTTAAAGAATCAATCAGTGTGACACTGTACAATAAGGTTCCACTAGTTAAAGCACAGGTGTCCTGGAGGGCCGCAGCTCTGCACAGTTTAGTTCCAACCCTAATTAAACACACCTGATCAAACTAATGGAGTCCTTCAGGCTTGTTTGAAACCTACAGGTAAGTGTGTTAAAGCAGAGTTGGAACTAAACTGTGCAGGGCTGCAGCCCTCCAGGAACTGGATTTGACACCTGTGAGTTAAAGGGACAGTTCACCCCAAAATATTCAATTAAATACACATTTTCTCACTCTCAAGTGGTTCCAAACCATTATGGCTTTCCTTATTTCTGTTGACCACAAAAGGAGATATTTTAAAGAATGTTCAAACTGCACTGACTTCCAAAATATAATAAATAAATACTAGGAAGTCAATGTTTGCAGGTTTTCAACATGTCAAAATATATGTTGTGTTCAACAGATGAAAGAAACTCACACAGGTTTGTGATTAGTGCAGTGAGTAAATGATGGCAGAATCTTTATTTTTAGGTGACCTAGCCCTTTAACATACTATTATTCAATACAGTGTTTTGCAACCACGTTCCTGGAGGACCACCAGCTCTGCACATTTTCCATGTTCTCTTAATCAAACACACCTGATTCAGATCATGAGCTCATTAGCAGACCTGTAATGGGTGTGACAGACAAAGGAGACATCCAAAACATGCAGTGTTGGTGATCCTCCAGGAGCATGGTTGAGAAACACTGATTCAATCTATTAATTTACTAACGTTAACAAGGAATAATACATTTATTACCAGTTTTAGTCATCTTTGTTAATGTTAGTTGATGAAAATAAAGTTGGTCGCTGATGCTGTACCTTCTTAATTTCTGTAATAAAAATGAACTAACCTTAACTAATGGAGCCTTACTGTAAAACATGAGGTTTGATTTCTCCATTCTCCTCAGCACATGCTCTTCTTGTGCGTGTCTCCATGTAGCAGGCTGCATTGGGTCAGCAGGTCATAGCGTCCGCTGTGCAGGAGGCAGATGACGGAGGTTTTGCATGTGTCTGTGCAGGGTTTGGACACGTGGCCTTTGTGAAAGAGGTACCAGAATTGCTGGAAAATGCGATCGTCATTCACCATGTGTTTGATCAGAGCTTCCATGTCTGAAGGGAAGAGTGTGGACAGACCGTAGGCCTCTGAGGCTCGGTAGAGAAGAGTCCAGGATGGCCTCGGGTCTGGTTTTAAGGGCCGGTTATTGGCCAGAGTCAGGTTAAGAATAAACGTCTCATGATCCAGAACCATTCGGCTGCTGTTGGGGTAGTTTCCGTCCATGTAATACACACGGTATCCTGAGCATGAAGAAAGAAAACGTGATTTTTTTTTTTTCTTTCACTGAGGAACTTCTTTTAATAGTTAATTTTGTTGAGAGGTTTAATGCATATCATAGTGTCAGCAAAGATCATTTTTTAATAATAATTTTAATGACACCCATGCTTAAAAAAAACAAATGCTAACAAGCAAAATGGAAATGTATAACAAAGCAAAAAAAAAAAAAAAATGGTGAAAATCACTAAGGATAAAAAAACAAAAAAAACAATTTAAAAATTAAGTAAATTCTAAAATAAACAAAATATGATTTTTTTAAAAAACATACTAAATATATGCTAATATTCTTCATGCTAAAAAAATAACTAAATAGTAAACAAAAAAATGATATGCTGACT
>LR812528.1:28899988-29007488 GCA_903798195.1 Danio kyathit
CAAACTGAAAAGCTGAACATGCAACAACCAAAAGTAACACATCTGCTTTACCTGCTCCAACTTTTTAAATCCATCCAACCCACAAACACCAACACTTCTGCTGCAATACGCTATGGCTTATTGATCACCTTTCTCTGTTTTCTGATGATGCATCTCTGGTTTCTCACCTTCTCTCTCTTGTTCTCGGACTCCTGCAGGATGTGAATAAGCCACTGCAGCTGATCTGCCGGGTCGGTGGAGTTCACCATCAGCCAGTAGTTTTCTCTGGAGCAGAAGTTCATGTTTAGAGACACAAGCCTCAATCCAGGCTCAACCTCCACGCTGTAGAAACCACCACGGCTGCACAACACACATTACACAAATGATAATCATAATAATGGCAATAATTATTCAGATCCAGCAGGTATTAACACATTAGGTCAAACATAATTATACCAATATTATCATTCATTCATTTTCTTTTCGGCTAAGTCCCTTTACTAATCCGGGGTTGCCAGAGCGGAATGAACCACCAACTTATCCAGCACATTTTTACGCAGCGGATGCCCTTCCAGCTGCAACCCATCTCTGGGAAACACCATTATTATCAATGGTATAATAATAATATTAATAATAAAAATAATAATAATAATAATAATAATAATAATAATAATAATCAACAACAACAACAATAATAATATTAATAATAATATTATAAACACATTGTAAATATAGAAATTAGTAAAAAATCTTAAACTATAATAATAGTAATAATATTAATAAAAATAAATGTAATAATAAATTAAAATAAAATAAACTGTCATATCATATCATTTAACACCATGTCAGTTACATCGCCTCTTTTGTGGCAAAAACAATTAGTAAATAATACAAATATAATAAACACATTAAAAATCATCTGGACAGACAAACAAGCAAACACAAGTTGTATAAAATAAACTTGTAAATACAGAAATATTACTAATAAACAAAACTCTAAATTCTAAATGTTCAAATTATTTCTCATGAAAATGATAGTATTATTATTACAATTATATAATAACAATGATAACTGTTATTCATTCATTCATTTTCTTTTCAGGCTTAGTCCCTCTATTAATCCGGGGTCGCCACAGCGGAATGAACCGCTAACTTGTCCAGCACATGTTTTACACAGCGAATGCCCATCTGCAACCCATTTCTGGGAAAATGATAACTGTTTATAATAATTAATTAAAACAAATAAATAATTTAAAAATCTATATTATTGATATTCAATTTTATTTTTATGTAAAAAACAAATACATTTATTTCTATTCGTATTAACATCAGTGCAGAGATGATAAATATTTACAAAGACAAAATGACTGATTACAGATAAAAAAAATTATGATATATAATAATAATAATAAATATAATACTTGAATGTATAATAATTCATTTTGATGTAAATTAAATTAACAATTTATTAATTAGTTAAATAATAATAACAATGATAATATAATTAGTGTTATTATTATTGTTATTATCATTATTAGTGTTGTTATTATTATTATTGGGCAACGCGGTGGCGCAGTAGGTAGTGCTGTCGCCTCACAGCAAGAAGGTCGCTGGTTCGAGCCTCGGTTGAGACAGTTGGCATTTCTGTGTGAAGTTTGCATGTTCTCCCTACGTTCGTGTGGGTTTCCTCCGGGTGCTCCGGTTTCCCCCACAAGTCCAAAGACATGTGGTACAGGTGAACTGGGTAAGCTAAACTGTCCGTAGTGTATGTGTGTGAATGAGAGTGTATGGGTGTTTCCCAGTGATGGGCTGCAGCTGGAAGGGCATCCGCTGTGTAAAACATATGCTGGATAAGTTGGCGGTTCATTCTGCTGTGGCGACCCCAGATTAATAAAGGGACTAAAGAAAATGAATGAATAAATTATTATTATTATTACTATCACTACTAGTGTTATTATTATTACTAGTGTTATTATTATTATTACTATCACTACTAGTGTTATTATTATTACTAGTGTTATTATTATTATTATTATTATTATTATTATTACTAGTGTTATTATTATTATTATTATTATTACTTTACTAGTGTTATCGTTATTATTATTACTATTATTACTAGTGTTGTTATTATTATTATTACTAGTGTTATTATTATTATTATTACTAGTGTTATTATTATTATTATTATTATTATTATTACTAGTGTTATCATTATTATTATTATCATTATTATTATTAGTGTTATTATTATTATCATTATTATTATTAGTGTTATTATTATTATTATTATTACTAGTGTTATTATTATTATTACTAGTGTTATCATTATTATTATTATTAGTAGTAGTAGTAGTAGTAGTAGTGTTATCATTATTATTATTATTACTATTAGTAGTAGTAGTGTTATCATAATTATTATTATTATTATTAGTAGTACTAGTGTTATTATTATTATTATTAGTAGTAGTAGTAGTGTTATCATTATTATTATTAGTAGTAGTATTAGTAGTGTTATTATTATTATTATTATTAGTAGTAGTAGTAGTAGTAGTAGTAGTAGTAGTGTTATCATTATTATTATTATTATTAGTAGTAGTAGTAGTAGTAGTGTTATCATTATTATTATTATTATTATTATATTTACAGCTTTACCGTATGGTCTCCAGGGCTTCCTCAGGCAGCCAGGGTGCCCACTCCTTCGCCATGGTCTCATAAAGCCAACGGGACGAATGATTTCCACGCACAAACGGAGGAGGAAAACTATTGACCGGCGTGCTCTCGTGATTTCCCACTGCTGGATACACTGTGACATTTGGCCCCAAGTGTTTGTGTATGAGTCTGGTGATGGTGACCAGCTCATTCAGCTGCTGGTTCCGCGTCTGAGACCACACGTTATGAGCAGGAATATCCCCCGTCCAATAAACCCAATCCCATGGGCCTGATTTAGCTACGTTCTCCAGAAGATTCTCCACTGTGCGCAAAGGCAGGTCACACTTGCTATACGTCCCCCAATATCCTGCCCCGGCGTGCCTCCAACTGACCCTTCCAGAGTCATTTCGACAACACAGAGGCTTGTTACACTCCGCAAAGCTGCCCTCAGTGTACTCTGCATCCCAGTGGATGTCTGTGAGGAACAGGATCCTGCTGCGTGGAGAGCCCGGTTTGGGTGGAGAGGGTGGCTTGACTGGCGGTTTGGGGATTTGTGGTAAGGAAACGTTCCAGGGTGCGTAAATGTCAAAATGGCCACACGAAGGTCCAACCAGGACAGCACAGGCCTCCGTAGGCCAGAGGAAAGACTCCTGGAGCGCTCGGATGACATCAGCGCGGAAGAGTGCAGTGATGTCTCGACACACATCTGGATTGGCCAGGTGAAGACGGACACACACCTCTCCTAAAGCTCGAGACACTCGCTCCATGTTTGAGTCACTCTGGAAACAAAGACGACACAGACACAATTTAATAAGTTGACCTTGTGACCTTGTTCATCCATTCATTTTCTTTTTAGCTTAGTCCCTTTATTAATCTGGGGTCGCAACGGTGAAATGAACCGCCAACTTATCCAGCATATGTTTTACACAGCGGATGCCCTTCCAGCTGCAACCCATCCCTGGGAAACATCCATACACACTCATTCACACACATACACTACGAAAAATTTAGCTTACTATGTCAATGCCATGTCAATAAATACTTTTTAATATATTTTCCACATTTTTCCAGTGCCTTGGACTGATTTTTCCAGTTTATTCTGAGGAATCCCTTGCCCAAAGAGCACCGACACATTATTTAAGGTACCCCTGAGTACTTTTTGATTGATTTTGGACAGTTTAATAACAGTTAGCACTCGAAAAGGTCTTATTTCAACATATTTCTTATTTTCAACTTATTTCAAGAGATAGTTCACCCAAAATTAAGATTTACTTACATTTTACTCAGCCTCAAACATTTATTGGTTTCTTTTTTTCTGTTCTACACAAAATAATACATTATGAAGAAAGCAGAAAACCGGTAACCATTGACTTCATAGTAGGAAAAACAAATACTATAGGAGTCGATGGTTACAGGTTTTTAGCTTTTTTTCAAAATATCTTCTTTTGTGTTTGACAGAATAAAACAATTCAAACTTTTTAGAGCAAGACATGAATTTCTGATGACAGAAATTTTATTTATTTTTGGGTGAACTTTAAGAAAACTTGAAATGCTTTGCTTTTGATAGCAGCAGTTTAACAAGTCGTTTGTGCTGTTGTTTAAACATCATGAGTCTACACAAAAATATTACATCTTGAAGAAAGCTGAAAACCGGTAACCATTGACTTCATAGTAGGAATAACAAACACTATGGAAGTCGATGCTTACGTGTTTTTTTAGCTTTCTTCATAACATCTTTTTTGTTCCACAAAATAAAACAATTCAAACACGTTTGGAGCAAGTGGAAGGTGAGTGAATGATGACAGAAGTTTCATTTCTTTAGGTGAACTGTCCCTTTAAGAGCATGAGAAAATACACTAACTTGTTAAATGCTTTGCTTTTGATAGCAGCAGTTTACAAATGGTTTGTGCTGGTGTTTGTGGCTTGAAGGTGTTTGAACATCATGAGTCATATCGGCTAGTCTACACAAAACAATACATTTTGAAGAAAGCTGAAAACTGGTAACCGTTGACTTCATAGTAGGAAAAACAAATGCTATTGAAGTTAATGGTTATGGTTTTTTTAAGCTTTCTTCAAAAAAATCATCTTTTGTGATCGACAGAATAAAATATGCAAACATATCTGGAGCAAATGTAGGGTGAGAGAATGATGACACAGTTTTCTTTTTTTGGGGGGCTGAACTTTCGCTTTAAAGAGCATGAGAAAATGAACTTGTTAAATGCTTTGCTTTTGATAGCATCAGTTTAACAAGTCGTTTCTGCTGGTGTTTGTGGCTTGGACATCATGAGTCAGATCCGCTTGAAGAGGATGAGTGACGGCAGGTTTTTATATGCTCAGTTTCAGTCTTTAGGTGTTTTGGGTTATGCAATTAAAGCATATATAAGATAATATAAAAAATAATATAAACGGACATATGTGTAAATTATAAGCAGTAAATGTAAAACAACATACAATTATAATGGAATAAAATAAATATACATATTTATACTGTAATATTTGCATGATAATTTAAAATAATAGTTGGTTTATCTACAATAAAGTACATACAAATTGTACATGGAATTCATAGAATGTAAAATAGTGTGAATAATAACTAGCTAGAAACTGTATATCAAAATCTAGACGGCACATGGATATATAAAATGTATTATATTGTAATACAACATATAAAAAACACATATCTACAGTATAAATTACTATTAGTATATCTATAAATCAAAAAAAAATATATATATAAAGTTTCTACATCCATACATAACTCATACATAGATAAACACACTATTAAGAATATTATGGAACTCCATCCCACCAGATTATATACTTTTCATTCTTTTCAGTTTCATGTTAAAAATTGGTCATTGACAACTGCTCAATGTCAACATTAGTACTGCATTCTTGACAGCAGACCAACTTGTGCTGTTTTTTCTTGACTATGTTGTCCTCTCCTGCTGCCATTGTTGTTGTTGTCGTTTTATTCCCCTTTCTGGTTACCCTTGTGTTTGTATATTTTACATATGTGAAAGTGTATTTTGTGTTAATATGCTCTGTTTAATAACTCATTTTTAGGTGTGACTTTTTAACATTCTGTCAACGGTCTGAAGAGAAAAAAAATAGACATTCTTGGCTAATTCTGGCACACTTTAGAGTAAATACACACACAATAAAAGAATATTATGTAACTCTATCCCACCAACAATTAGAAGACTACATACTTTTTAGTTTCATGTTAAAAAGTGGTCATTGACAACTCATCAATGTCAACATTAGTACTGCATTTTGGACAATAGACCTACTTGTGCAGTTTGTTCTTGACTATGATGTCCTCTCCTGCTGCAATTGTTGTTTTATTGCCCTTCCTTGTTCCCCTTGTTTCTTATTTGTGTTTGTATATATTTTACATATGTGACAGTGTATTTATGCTCTGTTTCTATTTGTAGATGTGACTTTGTAACATTCTGCCAAGGGTCTGCAGTAGAAAAACAGCCATTCTTGGCCAATTCTGGCACATTTTACAGTAATGTTTATTGGCAGTCATACATGTAATATGTTTATTAATGTAATGTTAATTGTACATTGACCCTGTACACAACTAAACTATTTTCATTACGTACGCTTATTTAAATGTTTGTTGACAGTTTACAAAGATGGGTAAAGTTTGCTTTATATTTGTAAACTGCAGTTTATGTACTTCACTTTCGATTTTCAAAATACAAACTAATAAGCATGTATTACTCGCTCACACAAACAAACTATTAAAAATGTGCCAGGATGATTTAAAATACACAAACACCATCATAGAGGGAAGTACAGTAGCAGATCTCACCAGCAGCGCGATGTCGACCGAGGCGAAGATCGCTTTACACAGCACACAGGACAAGTTTCTCCATCCGAAACCGGGCTTCAACCGGTCTATCTCCTCCACGACCCTCAGTTGAGGCACCTCTTTTCCTCCTTCAAGAGGGTAAGAGGAACACAAAGGCCCAAAAAACAAGGTCCAGAGTAAGAAAACTGACAACTCGTTCACCGGACGCTTCATCTCGACGGCGCGCTGAGGGACTTTCAGACCCCCGTCTCTACATCCCTGTCGACCCGCACAGGAAAACAGAGCCTGTGGATGAGGAGACACGCGTGGACTGTGTGTGTAAATAAAACAGCAATGAGAATAAGGTGACCTCGCGTCTTGTTTATTGGCAGTTGTGAATAATGAAGAGTCTGTCCTCACGCTGTACCACGTCCCGGGCGACCGGACGAGTTTACATATAGCGTCAGCTGATTAATCACGTGACCTGCTGACAAAGCATCTGACGAATCACGTGTTCCACTGCTTTGTAAACATTGAAATGACAACAGACTTTTGATGAGTCACAATTATATTAACATTTTAGCTATAATATTTTTAAAATTCTAAAATAAGCACAATATATACATTACTGCGCTGGATTATGACGTGACGCCCATTTTATAGTCTATTAGATTGTTAAAATAAAACTGAAATTTATTAGATGAAGGAAAAATTAGCCCTCACGTTAAGTTGTCATTTTCAAGTAAGATACTTTTTGAACACATTTTTAAAATATAATTTTTATTAACTTAATTCTTAATCTTAAGAGGGCTGACAATATTCACATTAGCAGTGTTTTACATAAAAAAAACTACATATATTTTTCAAGCCAAACTAAAACTATCAAAAATATGAAAGAAAACACTGTAAAAAAAAAAAAAAAAGAGTCTTGCTTTGATAATATCAATTCCGAAACAAAATTTAATTCAAATTTCATATTATATTATATAATTTAAGGGGTTAATAACTTGAGAGGTTAATAAAAGTATTATGCAGTCAATGTGGTAAAAGAGCTGAGCCGAAAGGAAAAGCTCTCGATTAACTGGTCAATCTACATTCCTACTCTCATCTATGGTCATGAGCTTTGGGTCATCATGACCGAAAGGACAAGATCTCAGATACAAGTGGCCAAAATGTGTTTCCTTCTCAGGGTGGCAGGGCGCAGTCTTATGGATAGGGTGAGGAGCTCTGTCACCCAGGACCGGAGCAAGCTGAACTGGTGCTCTAGGCAAAGGACCGCCCTCAACCCGAAAATGGGTGGGGGGGGGGGTTGGGAGATGTCGCGGATGAAAGTGAGGACGCCGCCCTCACTATTCTGCCACCATAAGCAGCCGCCTAGGTTGCCTCTATGGACGCACCGGCCTTGGCTACTGCTCCACATAGAGAGAAGTCGGCTGAGGTTGCTCGGGCATCTGTTTCAGATGCCTCCTAGGGACGCCTACCTGCCTCTCGGCTGGTCTGGAAATGCCTCGGGATTACCCCGGAGGAGCTGGATGAAATGTCTGGGGAGTGAAAAGTTTGGGGTTCTCTCCTAAGTCTGCTGCCCCCGGAAAAGCAGATAAAAAAGAAATGAAAAAATGAAATAAAGGTATTATTAATGTACATTAATTTCCCCACAAATTCAGGCTTATTATAATTTAATTTAGCCAAATTACATTTCCCATTTATTTTTCTAGATTGTAGTTATCCATTTTACACATTACTCTATTAAACTTTTGGGAGTTATCAAATCATTTTTTCCCTATTATACTAAAACATGGAAAAATCAAATTATAATAAATTATATAGAAATGATTACAGTACAACAGTAAACATTTTTAACATGTAACATTCAGACAAATTATGAAAAACTCAGTCCTACGTTTCATTTTTTCATCCAAATGTTTTCAAAACACTGTGACATTCTGCATTATACAATAATAAAATCCATTTTTATGACAGAATTTCACAATTCTGCTTTCCATCTCATAACTAACAAATGAACCAACTGAAACTCTCAGCATGGCCAAAACATATTTATTTGTTCTTATTTTCCTTTAGTAAACTTTAGTTATCACGAATAAAATATAAACAGCCCAAATCTCCAAAATAAAGACTACAGAAAAGCCACATGAACGTTCATTAAAAACCTCACAGGGTCAGAAAACTGAGCATAAGTTAGAAAATCAGTCTGTTTTTCTGCTTTTCAAAATGCAAAAAGAAACACTGTGAAATAATAATAATAATTAAAACATAAAGATACAATAATGCATGTCAAGTATGCTTGTTTTCGTCTCTTGGTTTCCTATTGCATACTGGCAAATTGAAAAGAGGAACACTGAAAGCAAAAGGAAGTAAATAGATGTAGTGTTCAGAAAAGCAAAAACGCTCATGGGCTGCTGAACGGATCACCCATGAAACAAAACAAAAAACACATATATATGTATACAGTATAAAAATCTCTCAGACGTTTCAGCACGTGACATGCTTAACATGTACATTGAGGAGCGGGATGCGTGTTAGTTACAAAACAGAAATCATGCATGAATCGAAATCAATTTACGGGGGGCAAAAACTGACCCATGATGTATGTGGCACAAGACTTCTCACATTTGATGTGACGTGTGTAAATGTCTCCTTTATTTTCTGCATTTACGGTACCTTAATCTAATGTAACAGGTGTTTATAACATGAATCTCCCTGCTATGAGAGGGACGATACAATCATGATATTGTGGGCACTTCTTATTTTGGTTATTAATTTCTTTTTTTTACATGACAAGGCATAAAATGGCATTAGCTTATGCATTATTGCACTGTTTTATATCTTTTTTAAGTAAATAAATCTGACTTTTGCAATCAGGGACAATCTGAAAGTGTAAATGCAATGGCAGGATGCTTTAAATATTAATAACGGACACATCGACTAATAAAATGACTCCTTTGAAGGAGAAAAGTGGACAGAAATGGTGCGAAAAGATGCAGATGTTTGGAGTGGTTAGCTGACATTATATTTACTGTACATTCACTGCCGCCACTTCCTGTTTAATGGCTATAGAAAAGAGGTTTTGAGAGGAGTGTTTTTTCTGTAAACGCTCCAGAGAACACGTAAAGGCTGATGAACACACAAACACGCGCGTCATTTTCAATGATTGCATATAAGAATATAGATGATGGTGAGAACGTGGCTTTTAAAAAATGTTCAACAGCGCTTCCACAAAGCGTTCTTTCTTTCTTTAGCAGAGGACTTACAGTGGCATAGAGCACTTTGGTGAGTGGTGAAATTTAAAGAGACAGTTCACCCAAAAATGAAAACTCGATAATCATTCATTTACCTAAAGAAGATCTTTTGAAGAATGTTGGAAATTCGTAGCTGATTACTTCCACGGTATTTGTTTTTTCCCTACTATGGAAGTTAATGGCTGCCGGTTTCCAACATTCTTCAAAAGATATTCTTTTGTGTTCGACAAAAAAAAGCACAGAAATCACTTGAGTAATAGTGTGTGAATGTTCATTTTTGAGTGAGCTTTCTCTTTAAGGCAATACTGTGAAGTCAGTGTTGTGCAGTGTGGTTATTTGTCTTGCATCTTCTCCAGGATGGGCACGATCATGTCGAATTTGGGCCTCTTGGCAGGGTCCTCGTTCATGCAGATCTTCATGAGTTTGCAGATGTGAGGGGAGATGCCGGGTGGAATGGTGGGCCGTAGCCCCTCTAGCGCCACCTGGTGGGCACAGAAGAGATAAGGTTTGTTTGATTTTGGTCCAGTTTTTTTAAGAGCCATGAAACCCCCCTCTTTTAGTTCAAGTCTACCTCAGAAATTTTTCAAAAAATGCTCCAGAGCGAACAACTGTTGTCAGTTGGCTCAGAAAATAAGACACAAACCGTGAGGAGACCCATGATTTTATAGTTTACAAAGTTAAAATGCAAAGAAATAAACAGTAATTTAATGCCCTGCTACATTTGTTATTCATAATTTCATATACACATAACCACAATTTGTTATATCATTATAAAGATAATCATGTTTATATAAACACTATAAATGAGGAGGACTTCTCTCCTCCTGAATCCAAAGTCTGAATGCAGACACAGTGGATAGCAGTACAGCAGGTCTCTTGCCCTATCTATTCCAACCATTACGCCGGCCGGTAATCTGGAAGATTTTAAACATAGGTGAACACAGCAGCACGGATATAGGTGATATGTCTGAATGGTGATGAACTCAACTGATAAAAGACAAAGTCCACCATTCTCCAATTCTAGTACGGCTCTCCTGACAAAAATGCTTGCTGCTTTGCTGTATCGACCTTGACAGTACCACAGAGAAAACCAAGCAACAAACCCCGCGGATCATGGAAACAAAGTCAGGTGTGTGTGTGTGTGTGTGTGTGTGTGTGATGGAGTCCGTCTGACCTTCATGCCGATCTCCATGTTTGAGAGGTCAGCGAATGGCACCTCTCTAGTCACCAGCTCCCAGAGTAGCACGGCGAAGCTCCACATGTCGGCTGAGCGCCGGTTGATCTCCTCTGGCTTCTTCTGCAGAGCTGAGAGCAAATGCGGAGGGAGATGTTAATGAGTCAGATGACTAACACATTAAATATATATATATTTTAGAGAAAATTCATTTACATAAATATTATAAAAAAGAATAAATGTGGAGGAAGATGTTATTAGGTTAGTCGATCAAAACATTAATACACAAAAAAAAAATAGATAAAAATTAAAAATTAAATAAATAATTATAAACTTATAAAAAATAAAATAACAGATACTCATTCATTTTCTTTTCGGCTTAGTCCCTTTATTAATCTGGGGTCGCCACAGCAGAATGAACCATACTTCATACATGAACCAACTTATCCAGCACATGTTCTACGCAGAGGATGCCCTTCCAGCTGCAACCCATCTATGGGAAACATCCATACACACTCATTCACACTCATACTATGGACAATTTAGCCTACCCAGTTCACCTGTACCGCATGTCTTTGGACTGTGGGGGAAACCGGAGCACCCGGAGGTAACCCACGCGAACGCAGGGAGCACATGCAAACTCCACGCAGAAATGCCAACTGACCCAGCCGAGGCTCGAACCAGCGACCTTCTTGCTGTGAGGCGACAGCACTACCTACTGCGCCACTGCATCGCCTTATAACAGATACTAAATAATACTAATAAATATTATCGATTATAATATGCAATTATTATATATATTATATTATAATATGTAAAATATATAAATATATATAAAAATGGATACCTTCAGGTGCCATCCATGCGGGAGAGAAAAATAAAATAAAATAAAATAAAATAAAATAAAATAAAATAAAATAAATCAGTTGGCGTTTCTGTGTGGAGTTTGCATGTTCTCCCTGCGTTCGCGTGGGTTTCCTCCGGGTGCTCCGGTTTCCCCCACAGTCCAAAGACATGCAGTACAGGTGAATTGGGTAGGCTAAATTGTCCGTAGTGTATGAGTGTGAATGTGTGTGTGGAAGTTCCCAGAGATGGGTTGCGGCTGGAAGGGCATCCGCTGCGTAAAATCGTGCTGGATAAGTTGGTGGTTCATTCCACTGTGGCGACCCCGCAAGGGACAAAGCCGACAAGAAAATGAATGAATGAATGAAAATAAAATAAAATAAAATAAAATAAAAACAAAAACTGATACCTTCAGGTGCCACCCATGCGGGAGAGTACATCCTGCCGGGACACTGAAATGACAACTTTACATCTGCCATGCTTATCCTGGCTGTCATGTCCTCGTCAATCTAAGAAAAAGAAAAAAAATAAATCACCACATCTGAGCTTTTGTCTTTAATTTTATGTATTTTTTTAATGAAAATTTTGAATTTAACAAGGATGCATTAAATTGCCAAGTGACATAATAGATGTAAATGTACACCTTAAATATATATTTCAAATAAACTCTCTAACTATTTAAAGAAAAAATATTTATTACAATCTTTACTTGTATATAAAGCAGCAAAACAAATATGCTTATGTTAAGATGATTAACATAATAATACATTTTCTTGAGCAAAAATTTGCATATTAGAATTATTTCTAAAAGATCTAATGACTGCAGTAATGATGCTGAAAAGTCAGCTTTGATGTACAGGAATAAACTACATTTTAAAATATATTCATATGAAAAACAGTTATTTTTGATCAAATAAACAAGGCCTCTGAAAGCCTAAAATTGTACATTCACTGCATTACTTATTTTTGCATTTCTGACAGGATGCACACAAATCCATTTATAGCAGTTTCTGTTTCACCAAATCAGTTCCACATACCATGACAGCACATAAACAAACAGTGGACTTGTGCTTTGCAAATGCTGGTCTACAATGAGTAACTCATGTCCACAGTAAAGAATCTAAATCAAAGATCCTGATGAAACACAGGAACTGAGACTGTGGAAAAACCCAGTTGTAGAAACTGGGAGTTTTCTGTTCCTCACCATGACACTCTTGCTGTTGAGATAATGGCGGGGGATCATGGGCTCAAGAGTGTGCAGGAAAGCCATTCCACAGGCAATGTCCAGAGCAAACTTCACCGCTTGCGTCTGATCCACTACAAAGTCTAGATGATCGAGAGAGATAAAGAGGAAAATAGAGAAGAGACATTCAGTTATATTTGTACACTGTTATTTTTAAATATACAAAAAAGCTATATGCATTAACAGCTTTGTTTCCTGTTAAAAAAAATTGTAAACATGTTTTCCAATACTGAAATAAATATTTTAATAGATTTTAGTAAAACATTAAAATCTGAGAATTAGCACTATTAATCTCACTTAAATAAATGTAATTTATTAAATCATTTATTATATGACTTTTATATGATTTTTTATGTTGTTTCAATAATTTATGTTTTATTTTACAACATCAAAACAACATCATTACTCTAAAAAGCTTTCAAATTAAAGTAAATTATTATTATTCTTTACTTTTAATTAAGTGTGAAGATAGTAAATCAATAGGCCTAAACACACGCACACACGCACGCACACACACGGATTAATTAACAATAAGCAAATAATAACCCTATTACTAATAGTGAATTACAAATTACTGAGAATAGTGTAAATTGTTTATTATGAGGAACTAAAATATTTGTAACATTGTATTCCCTTACTTATAGATGTACCTATTTTGTACCAAATATGTATGACATGGAAAAATAAAGTGAAAAATATATTTTCCTTGCATCTAAATGTACTTCATTCATGCCTGGGTTCGAAAAACAGAAAAACAACCCAAACACAAAGGTTAATTTTTAAATCATATAGTTAGATCTTTTAAAAAAATTTAATCTGTGGGAAAGAATATATATATATATATATATATATATATATATATATATATATATATATATATATATATACACACACACACACACACAGTATATACAGTATATATATATATATATATATATATATATATATATATATATATATATATATATATATATATATATATATATATATATATATATATGATAATTTCTAATAACTTGCAATTATTTAAATGATAATAAAAAAATAAATAATGTATATTTTGAAGTTCTTAAAGTAAAAAAAAAATCTGGAAACCTTAATAGTATTTAAATAAAAGTAATAAACACATAATAATTTATATACAGTTGAGATCAGAATTATTAGCCCTCTTCTTGTTTTTTCCCCCAATTTCTGTTTAACAAGGAGAAGATTTCTGACCATAATAGTTTTAATAACTCATTTCTAATAACTGATTTTTTTCAAGACACTTCTATACAGCTTAAAGTGACATTTAAAGGTTTAACTAGGTTAATTAGGTTAACTAGGCAGGTTAGGGTAATTAGGCAAGTTATTGTATAACAATGGTTTGTTCTGTAGACAATCGAAAAAAAATAGCTTAAAGGGGCTAATAATTTTGACCTTAAAATGATTTAAAAAAAATTTAAAACTGCTTCTAATAAAACAAATAAGACTTTCTCCAGAAGAAAACAATATTATCAGGTATACTGTAAAAATTTCCTTGCTCTGTTAAACATCAATTGGGAAATAATTAAAAAAGAAAAAATAATAATCAAAGGGGGGCTAATAATTCTGACTTCAACTGTATATATTCCTAAAGAAAGAAAGTTTTTTTTTTTTCAGGAAAAAATAAACAATAATAGTACTAAAAGTACTAAAACTAGCCTTTTTAATGCATTTCTCTGGGTCAAAATGTGATGTTCAACATTTAACATTGAAATGAAGAAGACAAACTGTGTGTTTTACTCACTGGTGCCCTCATGCAGCACGTTATAGAGGGAACCGTAGGGCATAGAGTGTGTGATGATGATTGGATGAGGGGCAGGTGGAGACTGGCACGCCCCCAACACGGGCAACACATTTGGGTGAGAGAAGATTCTACAGCAGGTGGAGAGGGACAAATGAACACACAGACAAAAGACCACCGACCCAATGGACACAACTGACAAATGACAGACCACAAATGTCCTTTTTTCTCTGAAATGTTTCACTTCAAAATCTTTTTGAGTTTATATCTTCTGTTGAACACAAAATAAGCTACTTTGAAGAATGTTTATTGATGGTACCCATTGACCTCTATAGCAATTTTTTTCCTACTATGAAAGTTAATGGGTACCATCAACCAACATTTCCCTAAATATCTTTTTGTATTCAACTGAACAAAAACTCATGAAAAATAAAAAATGACATGGAGATTAAAATGAGGCAATTTAGATTTTTGGGTGAACTACCCCTTTAAATACTTCACCTAGACTTTTTGAGGAATGACATTTGAGTATTAGCACTTTAAATATGGATTAAATATGTTCTGCTCTGACTTTGTTGGGAACTATTTATATCAGCAAGATGGATAACACTATTTAAAAAAACCTGTATGCATTTTTTTTTATGTCTTATGAAAATGTTCGCAACACAATACAAAATGGTGTTTTCAAGCAGTGAATCATTTTGAATTATTTTGCTGTCCTATTCCTAATATATATATAAATATATATAAAAAACCATTAGGTCCATATAATCCTTATTAGATTAGAGTTCCTCCTCTAAGAGATTCAAAGTTTATTTCAGGATGTCAGTGGCTCAGTTTGATACTGGAACCAAGCTGTTCCTCAATCATCTGCCACAATCGTGTATTCTTTATATTCTGTATCTTAGTATTCTGCACTTTGTTTATCATAAACAACTATGTGCAGCTTAGGTTTTTTTTACCGTTCACTTAAACGGTGGCTCTTAAAACACCTCTCAAAATCAGGTTTTGTTTGGCCCTGCTCATCACACCGTGAAAGCTTTTGGACTCTCAATATGTGTTTTGTTGTTTGCAAAGTAAATGACATGCTTGCTATTGTCAGCTTACACATTGTTAACATGGCAATTAAAATATTTTCACAAACTACAAATATTGCACGCCCTTAAACTTCAAAGAAACTTGATTGGTTACATAAGTCATGTCTATTCAACCAATAAGTTGATGTAATTCACAAAAGCAGTCATAATGATTTTAAATGATCTGGTTGAAGCAGTTAAACTAATTAAACTGTGCCATGATTGTCTCACAAAGCCACTGTGTGATTCAAGAAGACTGAATATTATACAAGTGGTCACATAGAAACTTTTATGGTGTTTTTGTGGCCTTTTTGAACCTTGAAAGCTTCAGTATTTATTCAAGTGTGACTTTGACCTTCTGAGTTCTGTTTGTGTTCCACAGAATAAAGTCTGAAAATCTGAAACTTCAAAGTATCAAAGAAGCATTACTATATAGTTATTATTTCGACTTCAAATATTTTATTGAAGCTTTAGTATTCTACTTATGCTTTTTCATTTTTAGCGCATCTATTTATTTATATTTATATATAAACTGTTTTTATTTATTTATTTATAAGTAAAAAGTATGAAAGTAAGAATATACAACAGTAAAGTTTTTGATTCCAATTATTTAAAATAAATTTAAGAAAAAGAAAACAAAAACAATAGTGAACATTATTATTGAAAACATATAATATTAAATTGCATTATTACAAAAATACACATTACAAAATTACAATATTTATATGTATAATTTGGAATAAATATTATCAGACATTTACTCAATAAAACAAATATTAACTTTTACTTAAATAACTAGTAAAAACAGAGAATTTTCACATGGTCTCTTCATTTCTTCCAAATCTATATATTCATGCAATACATTTAGAGAAGAAAAAAGTACACAAAAAAATTGTAAAGCCTAAAAACAGTCATTGATTTGTCATAATCGCAATTAACTAGCAGCCAAATGTGATAAATGTGCCTTTGTTAACAATTTTTAAAAAGATATTATAATATACTTTATTATTATTATCTTTATAACAACAACCTTGATTTAAACAATATTATTATTTTAATATTATTTATATTATTAATATAAATATTGATTTAAATATAATATGAATAATATTATAATATAATAACTGTGATTCTGAATATCATTCATTAATTCACACATTTTGGGGGAAACTGTCTTTTTAATGTGTGTAATGTGACCACACAGGACTATTGGTTCTTCACCTTAGTTTAGGGTATTCCTCATTAAAGTCCCGACTCTTTCTGGTAGTCCATTCCCGCACATGCAGCATCTTGACCACGATCTCTGTGCCCTGCCAGCGGCCCTTCCACAGCTGCCAGAGAGAGAGGGACAGAGAGAGAGAAAGTGAGAGAGAGAAAACAGAGGCATCAGTGCTTCCGTCATCAGCACCCTCAGACTTGGCCAGGATACTTATTAAAGTTTGGTTTGGTTTGGTAAATGAGCTCACCTCGCCGGAGTGGTTCTCGTTGATCCTGTTCAGCATGTTAAGCTGTTTATAATCTATGCCAGCGTGTTTGTTTAGTGTGCCGTTACCTGCAGGAAAAAACATTTATGTAAAAAAAAAACAGAGCAACAAACCTTAGTCAGCTGAAGACAAAATTATTAATCCTGTGAATTTTTTTATTATTTTTCATGCATTTTTGTTTTTTCTTCTGGGAAAAAGTTTTTTTTGTTGTTGTTTTTTTGGCTGGAATTCAAAAAATAATATTCATAAATATAAAAACTTTTAAGGTGAATATTGTAAGCCCCAAAAGAATTACTATTTTTTTTGATTGGCTACAGAATAAAGTGCTGTTTTCCAATAACTTGCCTAGTTAACCTATTTAACAGTAAAGTATCTTGCGAAATACTTGTATATATATAGTAAATACAAGCAAAATATTTTGTACGGTCAGCGTGGCAAAGTTATTAGAAAATGGCTATTAAAACTGTAAAAATATATATTAGACCATGTCTGTTAAACATCACTTGGGAAATATTTGAAAGATAATTTATTTCACAGGAGGGCAAACATTTTTTTTGTCTTTAATTGTATATAGGGCCATTCTACAAAACTGGTGCAAACTGCTGTGCCACATCCAAAAAAATTTTTTTAAATAAAAAAAAAAACACTTACACCACGGTAAACAAACTGTAGATATTTACGAATACACAATATTTAATTTAGCAGTAAGTTCAATATAAAATGATTTTTAATTAAATAATGATTTTTTTTTTAGAATTATTACATAATTTATTGAGTACTTTGTGTAGAGATGTCAATTTCCAATAAAAAGATAAATTAATAATAAAAAAAAAATTAATAGTGTATGTCAGCCCTGGCAAATTAAATATTGTGGTCACTTTTAAAACACTGCCATCATTCCCAAATGTCACATGGGATGTTAAAAATGTGAATATAAATTTGGTTTACACAAAAATGTGTATATCTAAATATATATATATATATCAACTGTGGGTGATCAACTAAGATGTTATGATATTTTTTTGTGCTCAATGAAAGTTTAGACTAATGAATCCTTACCTTTGACAGCAGAATAATACAGTGAATGATAATAAACTGCTTGTGTCGGCATTAAAAATGTAAACGAAACTCAGAAGTTTTGCTTACGTGGTCGTGTTCGAGTTGTTCCCTTCCAGAAATTGTCCTTGTAAGGGACTTTTGACAGGCTCTGTCCTTGTTTCTCTGCCAGGTCTGATTCATAAACATAACAGAGATAGACATTAGGGAATGGAATATATAATAACAGAACCAGATCTCTTTCACAAGGTTAGAAACAAAAATCATAATACAAAAGCACTGCTGATGTCACATAACTACATTATTAAAAAAAAAAAAAAAAAAAAGGGTGTTTACCTTTCAGATTTGCTGCAAGCGGTGGTTTGGCCTTATCCAGTGGAGTTTCTCCATACTTGTTGCAGATGCTCACCTGAGCTCCATTACTGACCAGATCCTGGAGACGTGACCAGTTAGAACATGAGTACAATCAACCAATGTTTAAGCATTTCATAGATGATTCGGCTAAATGTTAACCTTTTTGAACTATATGTCAAGATTTGACTTCCAAAAATTCAATGGAGCTGAAAATGTTGTTTTCAAGAGTTAAAGGGCCACGAAACCCCCTGTCTCAGCAGGGTGTTTTCACACCTCTGTTTTGAAAAAAGTCAGGAAAGTTGGGCGTGTCCAGCTCTGGGAGTGTGGGAGTGTCGGGGGAGGGAAAGAGGATAAGATTTTGCATAGGAGGGAGTTTCCATTTGGGCACGCGCTAAGTTTCACAGGCAAAACAAACACGCAGAGGCTGATTTGATACGGCGAATAAGAGAAAAAAATCCTCCGCATTTCTCTGTAACTTATGTACTCGGTAGGTAGCGTCAGAAAGCCGTGTGTGTATAGACTATCCTGTCACAAATTGCAGCGAAAATCCTGCACGACGGGAATAGGTTGGGTTTACATGTTTACACTCGGAGAGCAGCATTTAAACAAAGGGCAGTCCACTGCAAACACTTACCAAATCTGTAGACAGACAATCAAACTGGAGCTGTGTCTTTTTATTAAAAGAAGACGAGCGGCAAATCAGGATTTCACCATTTCCAGATGAGAAAAGCTCTCGGGTAAAAATGTTCCTTACAAACGCGTTTCTGTCGCGTGTCGCGTGCACTATAATCCACACGTGAGTCCAGCAGCTCTCTCATAAAGGGAAAATGAAAACAAAACCTTCGTTGCAACACACTAATAACACCTACGACTTTTGTCTTGAAATTCTTGTACTTTCACTTGTTTTGGCAACACAACGTGGCGTCTCTCTGCCGTCTGAACGCTGTAAACTGGTAAACAGTCTCCGGAGCTATCATGCATATTAATGAAGTTTCACGTCATACACAATAGAGCGCGCTGATTGGTTTGAAGCACGTCTTTCTCATGAATTAATACTGCACACTCAGATACGTAAGAACGTCCTAGAAAAGACAGACAGCCACTCTGCGGCGGGATTTACACCTAAGTATCTCATGGCCGTGACGCAGCTTCAAAAATTCGTTTTAAACCGGAAGAACGAATTTGCTCAAAATAACGCAAAAACAACCTATTTTCACTCTTTAGTGCAATATATGTGTCCTAATAGTGTTTATAGCAGCGTGGGACACATATATGACTGTCAACAGCTCAAAAAATGTGTTTTGGTGTTTCGTGACCCTTTAACATGTAGCTGATGATTGATTATAAAGCGAGTTTGGCATGCTATCCTGGGAGAGAGCCCTGGCTGAGCTCATATGATCCTTGAACCCGGGGCTCCCTCCTGCTTGCAGGTCGAGATGGGAATTTGAGCTCAGGTAGATCTTGAAAATTTTTTGTCAACTGAAATTAATTGAAAAACTAAAAAGTCACAAAAAAAAAACCTAAGTGAAAAAACAAAATAGCAAAAATAATAATCGCTTTCAGAATTAATATGCACTCACTGTGGCAGAAAATCTAACCTGCAGTTATTTATAGAAGTGCCTGTGCTTTTATAGTTGAACACATCAGTCAAGCAAATGATTACATACAACATCTTAATCATAAAACAAGTGTTTTATCTATTCTTAATCTGCAAAAAATGCAAACTATGCATGTTCAACTACATATATTATCTCTAAAAAGATTTAAGCTGCATTTTTTTATGGTTTTCAGTTCAGTGTCCTTTCCAACAATTTTTTCATTTAATACTAAGAGGTAAACATTGTTTTTAAACTCTGTAAACTAGAATTATTAAAAATAAAACTGAAACTAAATATTTACAAATGAAATAGAAATGTGTTCACAAAACACAAACTAAACTAAAACAAAAAATATTAATGAAACAAAACAGTATTAAAAAAGCATTCAAATAAAAAATGAATTTGTAAATGCTAAGTTATAATAACCTTGCATAATTAATAAAATATAATTTTTATATATTACTGTATGAAGTAGGTAATTATTAGCATTTTATTTAGTTGGAGAATTATCAGCATTAACATCATAGTGAAATGTATGGAATTGAATCAAATTCCTTTCACTTTATGAAACGGTCCAAACTACAATTTCAATTAATTAGTAACAAAACAAGAAACAAAACAAATACAGCAATAATTATTACACTTAAAAGTCACTCTGTCTGGTTTGCTATATTTTTAAAACGTGTGAAGAACATGCGAGGAGTTTCCACTAACATATGTGAAAATAAGTAACGCCTAATTTATAATATACAACACACAGTGGAGATGAAAAAAATGCAAATAAAGAGGCACTGTTGATTAAGTCTCCTTTTATCATTTCAATCAGAAATCATGTCATTTATGTTGTTTTAGTAAAGCACAGAAGCCATTTCTCTCGCTCTGACAGCTGAAGCGTGTGATGTTTTCCAGCAGAGGGCGCTTCAGACTCACCTCTGCCACCTGATCGTGGGCCCAGAAGCAGGCATAATGGAGAGGGGTGTTTCCGTGCTCGTTTGCCGCATTGGTATCTGCTTTACACTGAATCAGCTGGAAAATACAATCCACAACATAATTTAGCATTCACACAGCAAACACACAACAACAATTCAAAATCTGTTTTACACAACTACAGATATGCTAATCAATATGCTACTCAAGAAACATTGATTATTATCAGTGTTAAAAAATGGCTGCTTATTTTGTGTGTGTAAAAACTGTGTACTATTAAAAGTACCATTAAAGGGATAGTTCACCCAAAAATGTGAATGGGTACCAGCATTTTTCAAAACATCTTCTTTTATGTTTAACAAAGAAAGAAACTCAAATAAGTTCTGAACAAATGTAGGGCGAGTAAATGATGCCACAGAATTATCAATTTTGGGTGAACTACCCATCTAAATATTACTGATCCCAAATTTTTGACAGTAAGTGTGTTTAAAGTTTGTGTCTGTGTGTGTGTGTGTGTGTGTGTATTTAAAGCGTTGCCGTTTGCAGCTGTGTGTTTGTTTACACCTTTCCATGAGCACTGTGGTCAGTGTGGTTGTTCAGGTGCAGTTGTGTGTGTGTGTGTGTGTGTGTGTGTGTGTTTGTAAGCGTTTATCTGCTGTGATCTGTTCACACCTTGGCCAGAATGTCACGGTGGCCATGGCTCGCTGCCAGGTGCAGGGGTGTGTCGTCGCCGCGGTTCATCACATTGATACGAGCACCTCTCATGATGAGCATATCCACAACACCCGAACGGCCCTCGCGGCACGCCCAGTGCAACGGACTGAAGCCGTGATCATCCCTGACAGAAACAGACACATGCAGAGTGAGCAGCGTAATTCAAAAACACAAACACAGATATTCAGACACTACGGAGTTAAAAACTGACTGCCCTCAAAAACGTACAAATTATTCTGTGTACATCATATTTAAAAAAAATAATGATAATGTTGAAGATAATGTCCTCATCGTTATCATCATTTTGTTATGTTGGTGGCTGTTTTTTCCCTATTGACATCCATTATAGCGACATTTTTTGACTGCAAAGCCTTGACATCATTTAATCATGCATTTTAGTTGCTGGTCGTTTTCCCTGTTGGGAAGAGGTCAAATTTGTTACGGCCCATTCACACGGGGCGTCAGCGTCAACGCTTCCCATTCACTTTGAATGGGTGACGTCAAGCATTGCCAAACTGACTTGTGGGTCCGTCTGCGCTGCTTCAGCAACATTGCTCTCTGCAGAAGTTGGAACTTTCTCAACTTTTCAAACGCCAACAGAAGTGTCAACCAGTCAGATCGCTGTATGCAAATACACCAGCTCAGACAGTAGCCAATTGCTGACTAATTTAATTGGCTGATGCTGCTATGACAATCGCGTCAGCCCCAAATTCGGACATGATCTCTGTCAAGCATTGACGCTGAAGCCCCATGCAAATCAGGCTTTATTCTTATGGTTGATCATCAGTTGGCACCATTAAACCTTTAGACAGCCCTGTGCAAAAGGTTTGTGTATAAATCAAGCGGCAACCTCCCGCTCTCCCTCGGGAAGCCAATACGGAAGTAACTAAAACTGCAATTCATCGACTCGCCTTGGGGGGCTGGCTCCATGAAGTCCAAGGGCTTTCTTTCTGCATTGGTAATTGGCCATTTTTACAGCTGATAAAAACATGTTACAGCCTGGTACAAACGATGACTTTGATGCATATAGCTATGATTACCCTTCATGACAACTCTGAGGGGGGTGAATTTTTTTATAACTCATCCGTTTCGTTTTTATTAGGTTATATTAAGTTTGCATAATTAAGGGCGTGGCCACTTGAGTGACAGCTAGCCCTCGCTGCTCGCTGTCTCGTCACCTCAGCTGATTCTGGCTAATTAGCCGCTGAGCTCGGCAAATAAATCGTGTATTTGTTTTGTTTAATGTTTCTTTACACCTTCATTTGCCTTTTGGAATTATTTCCTGCAATTATCAGATGATATGGCATGCTGTGTGGATTTAATTGTGCTTACAAACCGTTCAAGTTGCCTTCATTTCACAGGTGAGTGAAATGATATACTTCTATACCATCTCTATAAATGTATTTGTTTTATTTAAGATCATTTATCATTTTTAATGTTCTTCAGAGCTGTAATGCACTCCAGAATCTGACAGATTGATAAGCTGTAGGCTATAAAACAGTCATCTGAAGCGTTGTCATACAGTATTAGTGCTGGATTTTATAAACAGCCTTGCATTTACTAACACAGACTATATCTGAAGTGTTTGATAGTAATTCGCGTTTTCCTCCTGTCGAAAAACGTCATAAGAACAATGTTTAGTGGCTCAATGTGTTACAACAGTGTTTTTAAAAGTCTAAGCACTTTATTGATATAGTGTACAACCAAGCACATGTGGTCAGAACACAAACGAGTCACAGGTAATGAAGTATTAAGCGTTCTCCCAAAGTAATAAATCTGTTTTAATCCAAGTCTAAGCAAAAGGCTTAGAATCAAGCATGCGTCTGTAGCTCCGCTCACTCTCCGCCTCTTTGCCCTTATTTGGTATGCCGCGTTAGGTGCGATGACGCGCTAACAAAATGGCGACGGTTGGCCGCGCCTACTTGTGGCTTCTTTTGCAGTGTTCAGAAACCTATGGGTGACGTCACGGATACTACGTCCATATCTTTTACAGTCTATGGTATAAATACACTTACTATGTTTACTATGCTCTGAAAGCTGTGGTGCTTATTTTGAAATTCTCAGATATATCATGGTAAGTGTGCAAAGGTGCTCTCTCACACACACACACACACACACACACACACACACACACACACACACACACACACACACACACACAATGATTGAAGTCGATGGGGCAAAAACAGTCACCAACATAACAAAAGGGTAGTCAATTTGCCCAGAATGTTTTGTTGAGTTTTTAAAAACGTTCAAAGCATTTTTTCAAAATATGCGTCAAGATTAGGTTTGTCACCAAAATTCATTTTATTTACTGAAACGCAGAGAATGTTGTGGCCAAATTAAGACTCAAAATCACCCCAGAGTGGATGAAAACATCTTAAATAAAAAAATAAATAAAATAACTTTTACAACATCTCTTTTGCAAAACAGCGTTCCATTTGCAACATCTCTTTTTTGACAGCATTCACTGTCATGAGGGGTATGGCAACATGCCAATCACTAGTGATCTACCAACAGCAGACCACAACAAACCAACGATGCAATCAAATCCCAGCGGACAAGTCCCGCCCTACATTTTTTCCTTGTTTAAAAAAAGCAGTTTCACTCAGATGTATGTCACAACAAAAGGAATGAAAATACTATCACAGCTTTCATTTTATTCTGACTTAGACTCTTGTATTTGAATTGTAGTTGAAATGCTCCATCCATTTGGATTACCTTCTCATTCATTTGGATTAGTTTGTGTCAGAGCTGTCTGTTTTTTTTTTTTTAAATGTATGACTGACAAATATGGACAGTGAGTCCTGAGCTTCCCAATGGGAATTCTGGAATGCTCTTTATTTCCGGCCAAACTGCATGTTTCATGAAAGGAAGGAATGCTGAAAAAAAGAAACCCGAAGCAAGCAAGCAAAAAAGAAAGTCCAGGATGGTGTCAACAAAAAAGAAAGATAGAAAATTAAAAATAATTAACCAAACAGGAAATAAAAAAAGGAAGTTATAAAGAAGGGTGGCTATTTCTGTGATGCACGTCACTATTTAAAAGACAAGACTATTGCAACTTGTATTTAATGTCAACATTGAGATTATTTAAATTACATCCAATTTTATATGTGATATATGCAATTCAAACATATAAATCGTAAATACATTTGGAGAGCAAACTAGAGCTGTGACCACAATAGAATAAAAGCACACAAATACTGATTATGTAAGACTGTTATTGTTGGACAGGAATGCAGGTTTAAAATAATACATTTAACAGAAGTAATTAGTGTTAGAAACAGTCAACTAAGTTCAAATTAAGTTCTTTTTCATTCTTCATTTGCGGGCATATCGCTTGTATACCGTAACACTTGTAACACTCCAACACAGAAGTTGCACGTCAAGTTCCACAACACACCCACCAATTACATAATCACCAAAACCAACTCCCCCAAATGTTCAGCCATTTCAAACTAGCAAAAAAGAAAAAAAACAACAACCGGATTTTGTTCAAAATTACATAATTTCACTTAATTCTTCGATATCATTTGAAGTATACAGAGACTTAATTGGTCACCACGATAGACTATGGCCCAATCCCAATTCTTTTTTTTTACCCCATCCCCTTGAAACAGTGTGTGAAGAGCAAGGGCTTCAAATTTATCCCTAAGAAATGGGACACCACTACAACACCCGCACACGTCATCATATGTCATCACGAGCTCTTACTTCATATGAGACAGATGATGGTGACTGCTGTAGTTATTCCAGTTGCATTTTTTATTTTGGGATTTATCTTCAGGAAATCACTGAAGGCATAAATGAGTACAATTACATGGACACCAATAATACAATTTTAATACCATTAAGACAATAATCTGATTAAGAGTCTAGCATGTAAACAGCAATTTTTGATTAATTTAATCCGATTAAGGTCATAAACTAAACAGAAATGGAATTAAGACATGTGGAGTATGCCAATTTTAGTCGCATTATTGAAGTGCAGTACAGACATATAAATACCTTAAATCAAACTATAACCGTTGTGTAGGAATTTTGCCGCATTTTGGCGACAGGATAGTCCATACATTCACATGGCTGTTTGATGCTATTCTCTGCACCTACTAAGTCAGTGAAAGACCACTGACACCTGCATTGCAAAGACCAGCAGTTTATACTCGCATCCAATTTTTCGTTTGTCATGAAGCATGCATGAAATGTTCCTGAATGAAAGTGAAAGTGCCAAACTGCAGTTAAAGTCGACAAAATTAGGAAATGAAACACCAGAAATTACATGAAACTCTAGAGGAAATGTGGATAGTGTGGTCACGCAATGATATTAATCAAATTATGTGCTATAACATGTCAAACGAAATCATGAACGGAACATTAAAAAAATCAATTCACGTAAACACCGTATCATATTATTGTCTTATTCAGATTAAGGCAAATAATTTGATTACTGGTGGCCATGTAAACGTAGTCAATATCATGTTATCCTAACGATATAATGTTGCAATAAGCTCGTAACTGTACTGTGTATTTACACCATGGCCATATTCATCTATGTAAACACAAGAAAACATATCTTCAAGCTAAAGAGAATTGGGACAGGAGGTAAGGAGAAGGGCTAAAGACTGGTTTATACTCGACGCGTCTGCTAGTTCGCTTAAGTACGCGCGGCGAATGTGACGTCATCGCGGTGTTAGCGGAAGTTCGCTTTAGGTGCGCGCAACATCATTTCGGCTGGCGGTGCGCACGCCATTTTTTGAGACCCGAGCGAACAGTGCGCGCGGCGCCACGTCTGGTTTGAGTAGAAATGAAACACTTTGAAGAGATTTTGTCTGAAACAGGTACGCCTGTACAGACACCTTTATGATCCGTGATCATAGAGATAACCTGATGAGCAAAAAATTCTTGGCTAGAAATAGCAACAGCAGAGGGAAAGGAGGAAAGTTTTGTTAAAAACCTGAGGG
Organism: Danio kyathit; assembly: GCA_903798195.1. NCBI lineage: Eukaryota > Metazoa > Chordata > Actinopteri > Cypriniformes > Danionidae > Danio > Danio kyathit. The sequence continues at coordinate 28,926,874 of LR812528.1, forward strand.
ATAAGTTTGTTAAAGTTAAAAGACGCCATGGCAAAAGTGGAGACCCAGGTACACAATTACCGAAATATGTTTTTCCACCAGTCATAGGTTTTACACTGATGTATATGTTACAATTTTAAATTGAAAACAATTTAATAGCTACAAAACTACAATTAAGGAACAAATTATTTCTTTGATAACTGGAAAGGATTATTTGAACCTATCGGTTTACAATATACTGATGCCCTGTTTTTCTAGGCTTTATTGGTGATAATGGTCAGGAATGTTGGACCATTATTACCCTTTTAGCATAAGCATAGGACAGAAACTAGCCAGACATGTGAATTGTGGAGCAGGCTAAATCTAAAAAAAACATCAGTATTTTTTAGTAAGTGTGCTTTTTTTTGCTTTTATTCTTTCCATAATAAAGAATATATTTGTAGAGCAAGCCATGTTCTGTTGTCATTATTATTTTAATAAACTTTAATAGGTAAAACTGTCTGAAATACGAACAAAAGCAAGTGATGCATCAAATTTGATAAAAAAAATCTTGAATGGTTATAAAAATCTTTATAATCATTAAAATAATTTATAAAAACAATACAAATAATTAGTTAAAAAATCGTGAACGATATTAATGATATGACGTTGTTCCGGAAACTTTCTACTTCTCTGTTTATCTGACTGTCTTTACGGTCAGTTTCTTTTGACCGCCCCCTGTTGTTTTAAAGAATATCACAATGGCGAACGCGGCAAGTATAAAAGCCTCGTCGATGTCGCAAGGTGCGCGCCCAGTCAGCAAAGGCGCGTGATGCGGCGCCAGGCGAAAATATAAATCCAGTTTAAGGGGTTGAATTGGGATTGGGTCTAATGGTCCGTGTGGACACATATAGTGATTGTGGGACACATATAGGGTGTCCTGAGTCCAGACTTGCAGACCTTTACTTCCTGTCAATATCTAATGCCCTATCAAAATAAAGGCAAAAAATACCAAAATAAAAAGGAAGAATGGACGTAAATATAAAAACATTAACACCCTAGTGCACACAAGCTTGGCAATAATGGCAAAAGGACCTTTTCTGTGCAAGCCGTAGTTGAACTTAGGGCTGGGCAATATGGAAAAAATGCTATCTCGATAATTATATTCCATATTAAACATTAATGATATATATTTTGATATAAGTTGTTAATGCTTCCAGATTTAAAAGAGTATCCCAAAAATGACTTAAGCCACAAAAATTAGAGGGTCCAGTAAATGGCATAACATATTTTAGGCTGATAAATTTTCCGTGGCCGAAAATTCGGTACATCTCTAATATCAACACACTTTTAGACTCCCATAGTTTCACATTTCTGCTGTGTGATTGGCTCATAGATAAATAATGAGTAAAAAAGTCAAGAGCTTATCATTGTTATTGACATACATTTTATCGTGATTTGATATAATATCGTTTATTGGCCCAGCCCTAATTGAACCATCCCTTTAAGTCAAGGCACTTTTTTTGACGCAGTGGTTGGCGGTAAAATGTCTCCAGTCAGGCTAGTGATCTCGTTCTCAGCTGTCTGTCTCCAGCCAGTTAAATATAAACAGCCGTTAACTGGGCCTTTCCTCTAGATTATGTATATCCCCCAGCCCCCCTCACTTCGAGTCTGAAATCCGCTCTCAGGGCTTCCCATTTCCTTTTCAAAACCACTGTAAAACTCACACTTACTTCAGATTAGCACGACACAAAGTAACAATAACAACAAAGTAATCAGAACAGAGCCTGTGCATTAGCGCGGTTAGTGAAAGCATGTGTGAATAAACCACAAAGTGGGTTTTTACTATTAAATCTGCTGAATGCAAATGCTCTTAGTGTTTTTTTAAATAAACAATAATAATGCCTGCAGATGGTGCTTATGTCGAGCTTCATAGCAATTAATTGTGAAGCTTTTGTCTGCTGTAATGAAGTGTTTGTTGAGGGGCTGGGTGTGTGCAGTACAGTAGGAAGTCTCTGGGTAAATAGTCAGGCCAGTAGTGTGGCTAAACTTAGGGTAGCTGCTGAAACTTCTCACAGGGATCTGCCGGAAAAGACAAGACCACACACACACACACACAGACACACACACAGACTCACATGCACAGTGTTGACCGAGTCAAATGGTGGTTTGGTCAAATCTGAAAACAACAGAAAAACAACAGAAAAAAAGGCAAACAAACAAGAAGTCCCATCTTCCCAAATAAATAAATAAGTTAGGACAGCGATTCCCATTGGGGGTTTATTTCTGGCTTTTTAAAAAGGAAAAATAAGGAATGTAAGGAGAGAAAAGAAAAGAAAGAGTCAAGCGAAGCAAGTTAGGAAGCAGAAAGAAATCAGGAAAGACAGGAAGAAAGTTGTTTGGGAAAAAAGAGAAACAGAAAAAAATAAGGGGGAAAAAGGGAAGAAATCAAGAAATAAATAACGGATGAAATAAAGAATGTGGGGAAGAGAAAAGAACGGACAAAGGACAAAAGGATGCAGCAAAGAAGAAAGCAGAAAGAAATGAAAGAAGTAAAGAATGAAAAGCAGCAAAGACATTTTAATAGGACGAATCTAGAAAAAGGAAAGCTGGAGAGGAAGATAAACAATTTGAATACACAAAATTCGAAAGACAGAAAAAAAAGTATAGGGAGGGAAATGAAGCAAAATAGGAGGGAAAGAATTAAAAAAAAAACATAATGTAAAGAAATTAAAGGAAATATTAAAAAAGTGGAAAGGCGAGAAGAATGAAAAAGAAAGAATGCAGGGAAAAACAACAAGCAAGAAGAAATCATTAAAGTAGCCAAACGAAAACAAAATGAAAAAAGTGGAAAAAGAAGAAAGTGAACAAAAAAAGCAAGCAAGAAGAAAGCAGAAAGAAAGGAAAGAAGAAAAGCAAGATAATCAGCAAAAACTGACATTTGAATAGGAAGACACCAGGAAAATGGAAGCTGGAAAGAAGGATTAAAATTTTAAAACAGGAAAAAGGCAGGAAATAGAGAAAGGAAGATAGGGAAAGTAAAATTACACAAAGTAGGTAATAAGAACAAAAGAAAGGAAGTGTAAACAAAAGAAATGAAAATGCAGGTAAAACAACAAACAAAAAAATAAAATATTGTAAAAGAAGGAAAATTGAAAATCAGAAGAAGAGGATGAGAAAAAGGAAATGATAAAGTTGAAGAAAGAAAGAAAGAAAAAAGAAAGAAAGAAAAGAAAAGAAAAGAAGAAAAGAAAGAAAGAAAAAAAGACAGAAAGAAAGAAAGAAAGAAAAAAAGACAGAAAGAAAGAAAGAAAGAAAGAAAGAAAGAAAGAAAAAGGAAAGAAAGGAAAAGAAGAAGAAAAAAAATAAAGGAGGAGGTAGGAAGGAAGGAAGAAAGAAAGAGAGAAGAAAGAAGGAAAGAAATAAAGAAGGAAACAAGGAATGATGAAGGACAGAGGTAAGTAAGAACGAAAGAAAGGAAGGAAGGAGGTAGGAACAATAGGAGGAAGAAAGAAAGAAAGAAAGAAAGAAGGACGGAAGGAAGGAAGAAAAGGAAAGAAAAGAAAGAAAAGAAAAGAAAAGAAAGAAAAAAAGAAGGATGGAAGGAAGAAAATGAATGAAAGAAAGAAAGACAGAAAAAAAGGAAGGAAGAAAATGAAAGAAAAGAAACAAAGAAAGAAACAAAGAAAGAGACAGACAGAAAAGAAAAGAAAAAAGAAAAGAAGAAAAAAGAAACGAAAGAAGAAGAAAAGAAAGAAAAATAAAGGAGGAAGGAAGGAAGAAAGAAAGACAAATAGACAGAAAAGAAAGAAAGAAAGAAAGACAGAAAGAAAGGAGGAAAGAAATGAAGAAGGAAACAAGGAATGATGAAGGAAGGAGGTAAGTAAGAACGAAAGAAAGGAAGGAGATAGGAAAGAAAAAAAAGAACAATAGGAGGAAGAAAGAAAGAAAGAAAGAAAGAAAGAAAGAAAGAAAAGGAAAGAAAGAAGAAAAGAAGAATAGTAAGAAAAAAGAAAAGAAGGAAGAAAGAAAAAGAAAGAAAGAAAAGGAAAAGAAGAAAAGAAAGAAAAAAGAAAGGAAGGAAGAAAGAAAAAGAAAGGAAGGAAGAAAGGAAAGAAAAAAACAAGAAAGAAAGAAAGACAGACAGAAAAAAAGAAAGGCACAAGACAAAAAAGAACTTCAAACATCTAGCAATAAAGCAGGAAATGGAAGCAAGAAAGAAGGCTGAAGACAGCTGGACTATGAAAAAAAGCAGCTGAAGATGAAAACAGAGAGTTATCAGTGTTCAAACAGAGAGTCAGAGCTCAGTCTTATCATCATCATCCCAGCACTCAGCACAGCAGAGCTCCTTCACACACAGGCTTGAACAGAGGAAACCAGAGCGGGAAACACAGGAAATCATATTCCACGCTCTCTCTTCCACTGTAGCGACTCCCTCCCACCCTCCGCCTGCCCTGCGTTATGGTCAATTCAATACAGTTAGTACTCTTGTCCTTGTAAGGTCGTGAAGCACATGCTGTTAACAAGCGCACACACACACACACACATTGAGAGAGAGAGAGAGAGAGAGAGAAAGGAACGTTTACGCTAACAGTCTTACAAATGCACAAAGGCAGACTATGTAAACAGTGATACTAGAGTCACAGCTGAAAGATTACGTCTTGAGACTGCGGTTATACGATCAAAGAGTCGTAAAAACTCTCTTATTAAGAGCGTCCATCCCGCCAAAAACGTTCAAGGGTTGCATTTGGTACCGATTTAAATGTACGGCTTCACTTCTGAGTTCAAGTTTCAACCTTTTAGCAACAATCTGGCTGAGTGAAGCTCGGACTGAATTAGGTCATAAACCGCACATCAGTGAGGCGCCACGCTCTAAAAATGTATCCAAGCTAGCAAGCTAGTGAAGTGTGTGACAAAAAAGGGGGTTTGTGACAGGAAATGTAACTAAAACAATATTGTGAAACATCTAAAAAACCCCTTTTCTCAAACCACATATCAATGAGTGTGTATATTTAGATACTACAAGCTAAAAGGAGAAGTGAAAAAAAGAGAAGTATTTTTAGTAGTAAACAGCGATTCACGGTTTGATAAACGTGCTTGTGATTGACCTGTAGCTTCAGTGTGGGTTTTAAAGCCACACAGACAAACACAGCTGTAACCCAGCATTTAGTTTGCCTCGGTCTTTGGTCTTCTACTATCATTAGTCGCTCTGAGCACCGTCCAGACATCAAGAATGAAAAGCAGCCCACAAAATGTGTCAGTTCCTCTTTGAGTCACAATTTGAGACTCGCAAGCAGCTCGAAGTGGCCTTCGCTACTGGAGAAGCTCAGATGCAAAATTTGGATACGGATATCCGATCTTCAAAACAACCTGAGATGGTGTAACACACGCTATTATGCATTGCATACAGGAAACGTGCTTAAACATGCTTAAAAAAAGTCATTTTTTTAAATTAAACGTACAGATATGAAGACAAAGATACATTTTTTATTCAGTAATTTAGGCAATTTAATCTCAACAATAATCTGTTATTGTTATTTTCATACATTTTAGTTGGATATAATATGCAATTTTTTATTACAAAAATTTTTATTTAAATAAGTATATTTATTTTAAAATATAAATGTCTGTCAAAGTCGAAGGGTTAAAGTCAAGATGAAAATCTTAAAACAAGTTTTGATCTAATAACATACTCCTAATATTTCATTTTATTAAATAGCTTACTCTACTTATCTCTAATGACCTTCCTGTTCCAGGATGTTATTTGACAAGTTCTGTATTTCATGTTTTTAGATGTCATATATGAAGAACTTTACAAATTTAAGGTGCCCCATAAAGTAAATCTGGGTTTACCAAGGCATAGCAGAATAATAAGAGATCAGAATATGGAAAAGGGCATACCGCGAGCCTCAGACACCACCGTTTCCTCGTTCTCATGAAAAATCCACGAGTGTAAAACCCTGGTAGACAACTGGCCAATCAGAAGACAAAGCAAACTGCGATGAGACTGACGGGCCATGCCCTCCTTATTTGCATGTATGCCTACTTTATAGGGGTGTGAACCTACACTGGTCTCACGGTTCGGTTGCGGTTATTATGCCATTGATTCGGTTCAATTCGATATCTCGGTGCATCACGGTGCATTGACGATGCTTTCCATACATAATTAGATTTTTTTCTTTACAACACAAGAAAAAAAATTGTATTAAAATTTATAAATATGTTTATATTTATATATTATTGTAATACAATTTTGTCCTTTAATACAAGCAGTCAGATATATGAACTGTACCTTTAATTTTACCTGCTCAAAAAAAAAAACCCTCTTTGTGAATGTTTTAGACAAAACTCTAATACATGCACAGAACACAGCATGAGCATTCATAACAAATTAACTAATGTAAATATTATCCCGCTTGCTTTTTGAGCACTGGCAAGTTCTTACACCTCTATGATTGGTCATTGTCTTCACCCGCTCAACAGAAAGGGCTGCGATTGGCTTTAGAAACGAAAGCGATGTTCACCCATAAGTGACGCGGGAAAAACAGCCGCGGGTCAGTCTATATGCACATAATACGCGGTTATCGGGTAATCCGTAATAGAATAAATACAATACAATAAACTTGCACCACAGGCACGCTTGTGTCTGGATCCACAAGTATCGCTTTAACAGCCGAGAGGAGAGGAAACTTTACCTCACGAACATGCCAACGGTCAAATGCCCAAAGTGTGTGTGTGTGTGTGTGGGAGAGAGAGAGAGAGAGAGAGGGGCAGAGATGGAGCATTTCTCCCTAGTAGTCAAATAGCGGCTTGTGCTTTACCATTCCTTAGTGTCAGTGAAAGACTGTACAGCACATTCACACATGTGCACAATTATCTGCTTTTTAAGTAGTAGGAGTGTTTTATTTACTCACCCTCGCCTTCTTCGCCATAGTATTTTACCGCGACATCGCGCATAAGGGATAAATGACGTCAGTGCGTTAGGGTTGGGCGATGTTGACCAATTTAGCATCGCACGATGTCTAATGTGAAACATCGCGATGGACGATGGCATCGTCTTCATAGGGGAGGTGAATTGATTATTTATGAATAATTAATTAATTCATAACTAATTAATTATTTGTAGCCTACCGTTTCAACTACCTGGTCTTTGTTTTACCCATAACCAAATCATAAATAAAGATAAGTTACACACAAATTACCACCTGTCAATCACTTTTTCCGCGGGACTCTGGCATGAGTAGGCAGCAGTGGCGGCTGGTGTTAAAAAATGTGAGGGGGGCGCATTTTAAAAGCCATTTTTCAGGTGATGTACCAAAAAACAAAAATGACTAAAGCATACAATAAATGCATCACAAATCAGTTCATTTTAGTTCAATTTGGGTTTATCAGTAATGAAGTAATCAAGATAATCAGTAAACACACACACACACACACACAAACAAATGTTGCCTAATCACTGGCCAGTAGCACTACTTAAAAATAATTTTGCTCTCCTTTTTTTCTAGCTTGAAAATTTCTCAATAACCTTTTGGTTAAAGTCAGTCATCTCAGTCACCAGTCTCTTCTCTATTGACAGCATGGCCAATGCATTCAGCCTCTCTTGCGTCATGCTGTTTGAAACAGCAAACACGGAAATAGTAAAAGGCTGGAAAAGCCCCGAGTGTACTCGCGCTCGCCATCACTTGACTACTGGTGAATTTGTTTTCATTAGTTTTGCAAGGAAGGTCAATCTGGTCCAAGCTCCTTGATTCTTTTTTTTTTCTTCATCCAAACGCCTTGTGAACGGATATCTTTGCAAAGATACAACAGAATTTTACTTCATCTTGCACTTGCTTTCATTATATGATTAAAGGTCAGCACAGCTATCTGACGAGCTGCTGCTGCTGAGTGAACGGTCTAAGTGAGAATGGTCCAATCACATAAGGCCAATCATATAAAAACAAATTTGATTCGTTCTAACAACAAAAATGGGAGGGTTCGGGGCGCAGAGCGCTGCACCCTAAGGACAATTTAAAACCGGCCAATTAGAACTTATCGTCATATCACATGCTTTGCAAAAGTTTGTGTACCTACATACACACCCATTAGTCCGGCGCCCCGCACACATATGAAAAAATATTGTTCATACATTTTTTTTTTTCAATAAATGTTAGTATGACTACAATAACTGTTAGAATGTTATAATTAAATCAGTTTATTTTGTTAATATTTGTGATAATAAATATTGACATATTAAAGGAGTCTAACTTGACGGGGGCGGCGCCCCAGCGCCCTCTATTGACCAGCCGCCACTGGTAGGCAGTGTGATTCGTGTCAGTCATTTGTTTGGTGCGGTGGATGGCGAATGGGTGTCGCGGACGAAAGTGAGCGGCACGGGGGTCTCTTGCAGACAAAAGTGAGCGGCGCTGGGGTGTCGCGGACGAAAGTGAAGAGGGTTGGAGAGTCGCGGAAGAAAGTGAAAATAAACATCAGACAGGGGAGGAGGGCGGTTGAGGAGGGAGATTGGTAAAATGAGGTGCCGGCGTGTTCCGGCACAAATTAAGCCCTGGATAGAGACAAGATTAATTAAACATCATAATTAACAACTATAGTGAGACACGATCCAGCAATACATCCTTGATAAACTGTCTGAAGTACACTGTTCTCTGAAGCTCAGACGAGCGCATGACAGTATGTGTGTGTGTCTGTTGCTGTGTGTGTGTGGCTGTGTGTGTGTGTGTGGGTGTGGTCACGTGATGTGCGTTTTCAGTAGATGGAGGGCTGTTCAGAAATGCTAGGTGAAACGCCAGCGTGGACGTGGGTCATTTTCGTTCTCAAATGCCATTTTAAAACTAAGCTGTATTAGAGTAAACGGGGCCTGAGTGTGTATTTTTCACGAGCTGGTTTGCGACGGGGGCGGGGCAGAGAATCGGGGATGCTGGCTCAGCATCGTGATGTCTATCGGCCATCGGTGATGGACGATGGCATCGTCTATCGGCCCAACCCTACAGTGCGTAATAACCGGTTATGATCTATTACTGAACCGATATCGAATTGTCCCCATCTGCATCGCGGTGCACCCAAGAAACGATTAATTTTGACACCCCTACTACTTTAGGTCATTCATCTGGACCTGACAAGCAACTGAAGTCATCAAGAGAACACAGACTCATGTAGCTCTGAGGTCATTAATATGCAGGCCTGAGTTTGATAAGCCTTTCAAGAGTTCTTAGCTGATGATTGGTATTACAGCGTGTTTGGCATGCTGTCCTGGGAGAGAGCGCTGAGCTTAAAAGATCCTCGAGCCCGGGGCTCCCTCACGAAAGAAGGGTGAAAGCGGAGTTTTTATTTTTAAAACACGAGCCCCAAATTGTTTACTACGCGTTACTGGGCAAAGACTGCACAAGATTTGCAGATTATACATTTATTCATCTCCACTCTGAAGAGGCATAAGGTATGTTTTATTGTATGTTTTGTTTATTTATCGTGTTTATTGTGAAATTTGAAGCGTATGATTCAACAAAGACATGTAGACTGCTGAATCGCATCAAATCACTCTGCTCAACTGTCATATGTTCATGCAGAGATTGATATTAATACTTGGCGGTGTTTTCTTTGACTGCAACGCCATACATCTCTATCCCTCTCTTTTGTCAAGATTAATTATAATTTAGCCTTTATCCACAACAGATCTGGTGAGAAAAATAATTTAACGTTACTGTTATGGGTTTATATTTGTCCATGTTCAACGTACATCATACTCTCTGTGTGTGTGTCTATAAAAGCTGCACGTCAGAGCGGAGTCATTAATATTCAGGACACAAACCATATATGGTCAATCATGGACCTTCTGATACTAGGGGTATTTTATGGAGAAATAAATGAGCATATAAAGCCATTTTTGGAGATTTTTTTTTTTACTTGCCAAAGCCATGAACCTACAATGTAGATATCAGAGAACAACTGAACTTATACCAATGCAGCACATGGCACCTTTAAAAATAAATCAACACAAAATGAAAACGGAAAGGTTGACTGTGCAAATGTCATCAGCATACACTGTTCTACACTTCTAAACACACGTTTGTATCATAATAGCCCTTTTATTGCATTTAAAACAATAAAAACAAATATTTTTGTGAGTGTTAATGATTAAACCATACAACAATGTGATTTCACCATCTGGAATTTAGATCGGATTTTAAAAAAGCTCACTAAAACACTCAACTCCGGTAATACAATTATTTTCTCCTCAATGGAAGGTAATTTCAAAAATATAAATCATTTACGATTTACATTTTGATGAATCAATCATGAAACTAAATATGCACAATGGTCCAATTTTAAAGAGATTTCCAGAAAATATGCACAATAAGATGACAGAAGACCAACGTTTAAGTCCAGTCCAGTTTTTGAACTGATATAATGTAATGCGAAGAATAAACAACATCTATGTATGTCTGCCATTTCCTGTCTCCTCCCACAAACATGTAAGGTCGTGACATCTGAAGCCCTGCTGAAACTCCTAATGGCCCTTCAGAAGAACTGAATCATAGCCCATTCCATTTTATTACTCAAAACCCGAAAGGCAAACCCCTTAGCTGGAGTTTTTCTATTTCTGGAAAAGGAAAACACTTTGAGATGGGTAAGGAGAGAGAGAGAAAGAAAGAGAGAGAGAGAACTGGTAAGGCTCAAGTCAGCATGCTTTAGTTGGTGAGGTCATCGTATGGAAACTATTCCACTCCATCCCAACCATTTCATTTCAGCCCAGACTGTTCTCACCTCCCCTTGTTCTAAGTCACATATTACACATAGGCTTCAAATAATGCTGGATTTGTAATGCATCAGCTGTTGTTTAAAGTTGGAAATAAACTTAGCGAATAGTGACGTTAGCAGTAATATATACAAAAATGAATAGTATTGTTTAATATTTTGGGATTTTGTGCCATTTCATTTGGCATTTTTCCTCATGCAGTCTGATCTTCCAATAAAACAAACTGAGTCACAAAACAGACATAGACTCCAACTTATGCTGGATTTGTAAAGCATCAGCTGTTGTTTTGAGTTTGGACTAGACAAATTAACTAAAGTTAGCACTAACATAAACACAAATGAATGATATTATCGAATTTTTGGCATTCATTCATGGTATTTAATTTGACTTTTTTTTCTCTATGCTGGCTGCTCTTCTAATAAACCAAACATTTCCAAAGTCATAAATTACAGATGGACTCCAATCTCTCCAACTTATGCTGTAGAAGTTAGCGGGTGACATTAGCACAAACATAAACAAAAAATAATTACATTTATTGGATTTCGTACTGTTTAATTTGGCATTTTGTCTTCATGAAGTCTAAACATTCAATAAAATAAACATTTCCAGAATCACAAATTAAACTCCAAAACTTGCATTAAATTTGTAAAGTATCAGCTGTTGTTTAGAGTTGGGAATAGACATATAGCGGCGACATTAGCACTAGCCTAAACAAAAATGAATAGTATTTTTTTGTAAAGCATTAGCTTATGTAAGAGTAATGGCTAGCAGGTGATATTAGCACTAACATAAAAAAATTAATGACATTGTCTAATTTTAGAGTTTTGAGCTATATATTTTGACTTTTTCTCCCATGTTAGCTGTTCTTCTAATAAGCCAAACATTTCCTCTGTCATAATTTCAAAGTCGCAACTTCAGCCATGTGAAGAGTGTAGGAAATACCAAGATAGTGATCTACATCGGACATGACGGCACGCCTCCCTAAAAGCTTCATCTAAACTATACCTTTTGCCTGCAATCTGCTGATTGTGCTGCTGAATCTGCACCGGCGATCCATTCATCTCCATCCCATTCCTTCCAGCTAATAATTCTCACGGCTGACAGCAAGAGAAACAGCTCCAGATCAGATTCTTTACAGCTTCTTGGAGATCTACCTGGCCATTTTCATTTCTTTTGTGCGTCCCAGCTACTCTGGCTTGTATTATTGAAGGAAGACGGGCCAAGGCTGTTTGTGAGTGGGAGCTTGGCAAAGGTGGAGGTATTTGAACAGGGTGCATGGATCAACTCTGTGTATGCTTTGCACCATATAGGGCTAGAAGTGGAATTCTGCTCCTCAACGCGTGTGGAATGTGTTTCGTTTAGTTTATAAAAGACAGACTGGATATTTCAAGTCATAACTCTTCAAACCAGCGCTAACAGAGAAGAGGTGCACGATATTAACAGTTCTGGCTAACATGAAAAACATAAAGGCCATTAACTAATAAATGTATTAGTTGTATTTTTATAATTATTTTTGTACCTTTGTCCTATGCTGCCTGTTTTGAGTGGGCCTGACAAACCAACTGTAGGAAACACTAAGGGCTGGGCGATTTGGCCTAAAATTAAAATCTCGATTATTTGAATATTTTAACTTCAGTATAATAATGAACAATTATTTTATTTATTTATTTTATTTTTTGCCCTCATAGTTCACGGACAGGTTTTGTACAGTAGCGCACATATTACAAGTGAGAGATTTCTGAAAGAAGGGTTCGTTACTTGATTTTAAAATAATTGAAGGAAACACACACTATGTGCTATCTATGATTATTTATTGAACATCAACGTTGAACAACTGAAATTAAAACACACCTCGCCTAAAACCAACAGTCACTTTTTCTTATAAAAAAAGTGAAAATAAATAACTTGGACTTTTGGAAACAAAATTATTTGTGTTCAATGTTTCTCATATTAAAAGTAGAAAATAAGCAGTTTCTCTTCTAAATAAAATAACTCTTGTATATCCTGTAAAAATATTTTAAACTGTGCACTTCTTACATCTTCTGTAAACAAATATTTTAATGTAAATAATATTTTTAACGTAATGGAGACTATGTCGTCTGAAGACATCTCTGGCGCAGCTTCCAATCATCGTCAATGTAGTACAAATGTTTTTTGAGAGATGCACGGGTATGCGACTGTGCAAAGGTTGCACTGGACCATACCCGTGCATTTGATGCAGAAGTATCAATCAGCCTTAACAGAGTATGGTCACATGACACCACATGCGGTAGGGAACGTAATTGAAAAAAAATTGACCTGGAAAAATTAGATTGCTTATAGGCTCTGAATGTTGATTTCGATTACTTTCCGATTAATCGCCCAGTCCTAGAAACACTCTATCCTCTCTATATGCACCAGACACTTTCTTATAAACACACTAAAACACAATGTTACAAGGATATAAAACAGTTATCACCTTTATTGAATAATTATTTTGTTTAACTGCAGATTTACTATGTGTACGATTGAGAGCTGTACTGTCGACCCTACACAAACCTTAACTTTTCATTAGTTAAGTTCTAACTTAATAACACATACCATTTGTAGAGTTGCTTTGGTACAATAATTATTGTGAAAAGTAATATATAAATAAGCAAATTGAACTGAATCTCTGTAAATCCTCAAAACCATCTATTTAAATCTAAAAGAAAATACCTGTACTGCCACGACAGACCAAATAACTGAATGAAATCCGTGCCACAAACAAAAAGTGATAAAAATCTACCCTCATTGCCTTTGAATCACTGCACCACTGCGCCTAGGGATTACAAGACTGATAAAAGTGTAAGGGGTGAACTAGGGGACGAGACCAGACAAAAGCTCCTCGCAAAACACACACAGCATTTCAAGAATCCGCCCCCTATTGACAGAAAGTCTGTACAAAACCACAAATACGCAAATTCAACAACCACACTTCAAACGTTCTCAAAATAGCTTGTATTATGACCCATGCAAACACTCAAGAATGCACTCACCCCTGGTTTAGGTCATTCTCTGTGTTGTCCAGCCAGAGTCGAACGGCTACCGCATTGCCTTCACGGCACTGAGTGAAGATGTCATCCATTTCGGCACCTTCTCTCCTCTCACACTACCCCAATGGTTCGTCCTCCTACCAGGAGTGTCCTGGGAGAGGCGTTTGATGCAGCTGGACCCTGAAGAGGACAGGTGAGGACGGACAGGACATCCAGCAACGGGAAGGGTGCGATGGGACAGTCTCTTCACAGGCTCAGGGCAAGTGTCTGGTGTCTGCGCTGCACTGCAGAGAGACAAGAAGGAGGAAGCTGTGATGAGCCGTTCTGATCTCTACTTGCACAAAACACACAGTTCAAGTCACTAGGGAACAATGACTAAGTGTGAAACATTACAAGAAGTTTGAAAGTGTGTTCGCACTAGTTTGGTTCTTTTGGTCTGGATTATTTAGCATTTCATTTTTAAGACTGAAGCTAACTTTTAAGACATTTCAGAAGCATATTTTACTAGAGAACAACAACAGTGCTGTGTAAAGCTGTAACTATGATGAGAAAAACAGGCTTGCCTAAGCATTCTCTCCTTTTATGGTCATGCATTGTGACATCATGTCCTGTTTTTGGTTAGTTTAGACATCTTTAGCCATGTTGTATTAATATTTCAGTCGAACTGCACCAGAGTTTGTTGCACTCATCTTTTCAGAGTTTTCGGTCAGCTTGTTTGGTGTCCACAAATTTTCAGAAGGTAGCGTTCACACTTGTTGAAATTATTGAAACTAATTATGCTTTCATTTTACAAGTCTTCTACTGTTTAACAGTGTTAAAAAGTCTGAAACGCTATTTAATCCAACCATTAACAGTATCTTTTATATTTATAGCTGCACAAAACATATGCCAGAGTAATTGGTGGTTCATTCTGCTGAGGCGATCCCTGATAAATCAGACACTAAGGGCCTACCCACACTATGCTATCCAAACCGTGCCCAGGCCCGTTTCCCGGATCGTTTGAGAAGTGTGAGTGCTCTGAATCGGGCTCAGGCACTGATCACTTGGCTGGCCCTGGCCTGGTTGGAAGAGGTGTGCCAGAGTGTGGTTCACTTGGGCTTTGGTGCGGTACGCTTATAGTGTGAGTGCAAATCGCGCGTGAGCCAGAAACTGAAGACGAGACATGACTTTTACGAGACCGTTTCATATGTGTTTAATTATTATTCTTGCTGTTCAATGAACGCAAACTGTCATAGATTATTAAAGACGCAAACCTCTCAATGCATGGCAGCTGCACCTTCAGCAAACCTAATTCCTGCAGCACGAGGACTTCATGGTTGTTTTTGAGTGTCAAAAGTGGCTGATCTGTTCAGCAAAATATTTGACTGCGCGTCACTGCATATCAAACCACTAAAACGATATGACTAAAGAAATCTCCACTGTGCTGAGCGAGAGCGCTTCTTAAACTGAACAGCGCATCATCGATGACGTAAGCGTGTAATGCTTACGTCAATTACATTACGTTAATTACATTTCCGAATGTAATGTGAGTGCGGGCCGTCAGGGGAGACGGGAGAGGGGGACAAGCCTGCTTTGGCCCGGTTCAAGGCAACTGTACATAGTGTGAGTACGCCCTAAGTTGAAGGAAAGTGAACAAGTAAATTAATTGTTTATGAGGACTATTATTAACTGTAATTATCTGTATGGAAAAGGTTGGTTTGTTGTTTGAAGACATCAAATCATACTCAATCTGTCATGTTATCATGCACATCAGAGCATCTCTCCTGTCTACATGGTTTCAAGGTGCCTCTGAAAGCATAAATCCTTGTGCACCGTGTAATATCATTCCAAGGTTTCCGCTACATTCATTCTACCATGGCGGGGCGCCACGCCAAAATTCATCCCGCCACGGCTACATTACAGCTTCTCATTCAAAACATTGGCGTTTTTTTAAATAGCGTGTTATAATCGCTCCAAAACGTATTAAAAGGTAAGTGAATTATAACAGCGCAAACTTTTCTGTAACCGTAGTGCTGTGCGTTATTTGTTTAACCCTTTAAACACGGCGTATAGCTTTCAGTTAGGATGAACACAGTTTCCATAATTATACTTTATTTATAGATAAAGGTCTATGGCTGCATACAACAAACAAAGACTTTATCTTGCTGGAGTTTATAGCCGTTTCACTTTACCACAGGATGCATTAATGCCGCTCTGTAGGTCTATTGGAGACGTTCATAAATATTCCTAGCAAATCTAATAAAGGTTGGAGACAAATTCACTATGTAAACGCGCTAAATTGCACTTGAGCAGCGTATATTTGAGGGCGTGCAAGATGTTTTGTGCACGAACAGAGGAAATCGTAGAGCAAGCAAAAATATCTGCATGCTCCTCGTATTACACAAATCCGATCTCGACTTGTATACTGCGTCACATTTGTCATTGAAATAACGGCAAAGGTAGTTGGTAGATCAAAACGCCTGCCGCCACAGCTGGAAAAAACCCTAGAGGAAACACTGCATTCTGTTTAATGCAGGAGTGGTACAGCAGCAGTATCTTGACTAATACTCCAGAATGAGAATATAGTTCCTAGAAATGTTGGTCTTATTACACAATGTAACTACAGTAGAGTCAAGCTTTAAATAGGAAAATCATCAAAACTCTTTTTTTGAATGAAACGCTAACAGTCTAATCTAATTCAATTAATTATGCTAAGCTAAGCTAAGCTAAAAGTGACTCCGCCAGAACAAGAAATTGGCTGAATTGTTTCAAAAATGGTTCAAGTTAACTGTTTAACTCTAAGAGACCTGTAAATAAAAAAGAAAAAAAGTGGAGTGTCCTTTAATCAAATTAAACTTTCCAAGTGTGAACACACCCTTGAAGAATTACCCAAAAAAGAAAAGGTCAGTGATGTTTTTCTATCATATTTATACAAATAAATAAATGTATTTTTTATGATATCTTATCTTTCATGAAAAGACTTAAGTCATAATGTCCCACAGCTAAGTTTAAATGTCCTAATATTATAATGAAGAAAAGCTATGAGAGAAAACCTTGTTTTAAATTTAAAAAAAATTATAAATAAAATACAATTATATTTTAACCATACAAATTAATCAAGTAATTTTTTATAAATACAATTTAAGAATTAATAATTAATCAAATGTTTGTAAATATATTGATTAATGCAAGTAATTATTAAGATACTCAAAAAGTATTGAACTGCAAAGGAATCATGTTATTACTTTTACTTGATGGCTACCACTTGACATTTTTAAAGTAATTCAATTAAATTTACTATTCAAAACCACATGATGCCAAAGAAAATACCAAGAATACATCTCTAAAATGCTGCCACACAAAAGACTTTCCTTTATTTTTTCATAATCATAGTCCCAACTCAACTATTTCTCTAGACTAAAAATATGTGTATTTGTTTTGTGAGGAGAAAGTAGATGTTTTATATATATATATATATATATATATATATATATATATATATATATATATATATATATATATATATATATATATATATATATATATATATATATATATATATATATAATGTTATATTATATGTATGATATATATATAACACAGATAACATCAAATAAATATAAAACAATATATTATTAGCCCTGGTATTATTTTTTTAGTCATACAAACTCTTTTACATAAGCCTCTCAGCCACTTCATTGTCAATCTCACACTTTTACCATGCCAAAATATTTTGGGCCATGTTCACACATTGCTCAGCGAACAGTTGACTGTGCATAACTTCAAAATCTTTCATTTAACCATACTATGATATGGTAATATGGGACACACACTTTTTTCCCCCAAATACTTGCATTTTAGACTCTGCATGCTTGGCATGAATCTGGACTTGGCATTGTCGTTGATCTAAAATATCTTCCAGTATAAAACAGAACGTATAGAAAAACAGTGGTCAATAAACTGTATTTTTTGGATAAGCTATTCTATTCTTTTATTTCACCACATAGAGTTAAGCAACGGGTTCATTTAATGCTGATCTGTGATAAATGCCCATGTAATCATGCAGGTTTTGGCCTGTTATAACACACATATCACTCCCTCACCGAGTCCCAAACAAGCCTCTGCCAAAGAATGTGTTTCTTTAATACTCTGACATAGCTCCTCCAACACATACTTCACCTAATAGACTTGCTCTAGACATTTCTTTGTTTGTTCAATTAGAAAATTAAATTATGGTCATGTTTCGGGTTTTTTAAGAGCAATTGATTGAAATAGATTTAAGAAACCTTTTGAGAACTATTATGCACTTAAAGGGACAGCTCACTCCCCAAAAATTTACTTGTACACTATTTACTTGTACTCAAGTGGTTCAGTTGAACATTAAACATTTTTTTTACTCTTTATGTTCATTTTCATAGAAAAAAAAAACTTCATACAAACAGTACAACCTAAATCCCCACAAGAAAGAGATGGAGCATACATCAACGTTCTCTTGGAAGTACTCCATCACAGTGAATTTAGCTTACTACAAAAAGGAACTCAAACCCTACCTCCCACCCCACACATCTAACATTGATCAAAATGTTTGTGGAAGGCTCATAAAAAATAAAATAAAAGGCATATTATACATGAATAACATTTACAATCAGGGCTTGACATTAATACCTGCTAACCTGCCAAATGTGGGTAGATTTCAGCTGTGAGAGCCGCTCCCACTAGCCACTTTGGTTGGTTGCATATAATTATTAGATTGCCAGTGCTGGCTAGTCACTAAATATTAGAATTATAATTTATAATCATTTGTCATTATGTGTGCAAATGTGACCTCAGAATCGAGAAGCAGCACGACTAACTGTTAAAATAACTGTTTGCGAATACCGAGGTGAATACCAAGGGTGATCACACGCACGGTGAGACACGGGCGCGCTTCTGTTACCTTCCGCGAAGAAACCTTGCCTGGAATCGCAACTGCTGCGGTCGGTTCTCTTTGAAATAGACTGGACAATAAGTGATGGTCGTGCACCCACCGTCCTGCTTCATTTAAGAGCGTGATCATCCTTTCATTACCGCACATGGTATTTTTCACCTGCTTCCTTGCTTGCAGTTATTTTTAATATGGTTTAATTATCCTTCTTTGCAATAGCTTTAAAAGGAGATTAACTCCATTTATGTATATTTAACTGGTGATCTGTGCATAGTTTTATGACAATCATTTTTTAAAATGTCAGTTGTTTTTTTGTTGAATTAAAAAAGGTTTATGCATGCAGCTTATTTGCTTGTTTGATACATTATTTAAAATTTGTGGCAAGGAAATAATTAGTTTGGTATGGCCAGAGAAAAATTTGGTAAATACTTGAGCCCTAAAAAGTCCCATGAAAATAAAACTAATTGTGACGTGACACTACAAAACTCATTTGCTGATCCTCATTGAGCAAGCTTATTCACAAAAAACAAAAAAGTTTGATGAATGAGGAGGCATGTGGACATTACACAAAACTTAAATCAAGTCATTTTAGCATGTCAAAGTCAATTTACTGAATAAAATATATTTTCCCAACAAAATTGTGGCTAGTGAAAATGATGAGTGGCTAGTAACGTTGGAAAACTACTGATCAAAAAGCTATATTCAAGTAGGCATGCTAACCGTTTTAAAGGTATATCGCGGTTTGGAAAAATTTACTGTAATACCATTCCTAAGGTATGTGTAAAACATTTTATTTACATTTTTTTTGTTTTTTAAAACAACAGTATCTCCAGCAGAAAAAATATCCAAAAATGCCATTTTAAATTGCAAAGAAATCTGTGTTTTTGAAACTAATGGAAGCAGAAGTCAATGATTTGATTTGAATAACCTGCCATTTTTACTGCTCCAAAATATCATAAATCTTTCAAAAAATAGAATATAGGGAAAAAAAAGTTTTTGTTTTTACACAGACATTTAAAAATAATATATTTTAGAGCAGTAATCACAATACCGGCATACCGTGAAACATTTTTATCCAAGGTTATCATACTGTCAGAATCTTATACCGGCCCATGCCTAATGTCAAGCCCTGTTTACAATCATAATATGGAACTGGCTGGGACAAAAATTAAAAATTGAAGCAAGGTGTATATGGACAATGAAACCAAGAGATATTATAAAATAATTATAAGATAATTATAAAATAATGAAATATAATAAATAAATTAACATACAATAGTCTTGTAAAAGTATATCAGTTCCGCCTATCTGCAAAAATAATATGAATGGTTCCCAAATCTTGTTAGAAATGGACAATTTGTCCCTTAGTGTGAATCTCAGATCTTCTAACATATTTCCAAGTTCTCTAGCCCACATTTCAAAGGTGGGGACGGCATCAGATATCCACATTTGTTAAATGAGTTTTTTTGCAATACAAAATAGAATTGCTTGTGTTTGGTTTGTCCTCTGCTCATAAAAGTCCAATACTAGGATGATGTTCCAAATTCACTGAATACTCTTCAGAAAGAAATAAAAAAAAAAGTACTTTGAAGAATGATGGAAAAAAGCAGCTACATTGACATTAAGAACAAAACAATACTATGAAGTCAATGTTTATTTAACCTTCATTAGAATACCCTGTTTTATGAACAACAGAAGAAAAAAACAGATTTAAAACAAGTGGAGGATGAGTAAATGATGACAGAATTTTTAATTTTGGGCCCCTAAAAATATATTGCAGATTGTGATCAATTGGAATAAAGGAGCGATTTTGTACAAAAAACAAAACAAAAAAAAAACTACACTTAGAAAGAACAAAAGTGTTCATTTGGAGAAAATGACAGAGAAATTAGATAACAGAAGCAAAATCTCATTGGGATTGATTCAGTTTGGTAAACAACAGACTCATAGAAAGATGAGAAGGATTACACACAGACAGATCCATATTGAGAAAAACGATAAGTAGACGTCAGACGACTTTTGTTTAGACAAACAACCAGATAAAATGAATACTGGATGAAATGGAAAAGAAAATAAACAAAACAAGAGACAGATGGGTATGCAAGTAAGTTTAAAGAACAGTCGGACAGGTCTCCTTAGACAGAAAGACAAGTGGTCAAAGAAAATTGGGACAATATGATTTATATATTACAAACAGGAAGATATATAAGAACGTGTTAAACAGACAGACCTGTATGGGTTCAGTGAGATATACATTTGTTAGTTGGACAGAGACAGACAGGGGACAATAGATGGACAGATTTACAGACAGACAGACAGAGTTCAAAGATATTAGTATTTGTTCAATACTGAGAGTAAGACAGGCATACGAAGAGATATAGACAGACAGGCAGACAGACGATAGATAGATAGATAGATAGATAGATAGATAGATAGACAGACAGACAGACAGACACACACACACACACACACACACAGAGAGAGAGAGAGACAGTAAATGCGATACAAACTGACCAGATATAGATAGATAGATAGATAGATAGATAGATAGATAGATAGATAGATAGATAGATAGATAGATAGATAGATAGATAGATAGATAGATAAGAAATATAGAGAGAGACAGACAGACGGACAGACAGACAGGTACGTGTGTTCTCTCTCAAGCAGTGACATTAGCCACGGAGCTAACAGACAGTCCATTCAAAGAGTGACCAAAGACTCTCAACTGTGAGTGAATCAAAAGAAAAATAACACGATTTGAATGATAACTTGCTTAATTAAGCATAATGAAATAATTTTCCACTTCACGCTTTATTTATAGACATTCGGCAGTACTTTTGCCCTGCAGTGGGCTACTGCGCTAATGCTGCTAGCAGTCATAAATACGCCCACAGTGACTGAACTAAGTTACACGATCAACACAGGATTCATGCTTCCCTCTCTTACACTCAATCGATCATAACAATCATCGTTACCTGTTTATATGGCCGCTTTTAGCTGGAGTGGACCAACGGAGATGACTGGGACGGTCTGGACCGACACTCTTCCAGCGTCCACACCCTACTAGAGCCCGAGTCTGAGATCTCCTCCCCGCCGACAGACACACACACTCATTCCCCGCAGATCAGCGCCATTACAGCGCCCCCGGCTGGACAGCAAACGAAAACATGGCTTCTGGGTATGTTTTTTCACTTCGGTCAGAAAAGTGCCTGTGGAGTTGGCAACATTCTTCCTTAATTTTTAACTATTTACCAAAGGTAGTGTTCTGTAGGTGCACCGTTTCCATTAAGTTGGTGTTTAAGGGAAGACATTAAAACATATATAAAGGATTATAATTTTCAGCATGATTTTTTTTTTAAAACAAACAAAAAAACATGTATAATAAAATAATATTTTTTCGATTTTAAATTTGACTATACAGTAGTTTTTTTTAATTTGTCTAATCGAAAAAAAAAATTCAAGTCTAATTCAAATTCAGTAATAGAAAGAATGATCAATAGCATTTTTATTATCATTTAGATTAACAATGGCATGATTTTTGTGTCACATTAAAAGTCATATAACGCTATTGACAAGACAATTTCTAATATTTTTGGAAAACATTAAAACATATGCCGGAATATTTGGTGGTTCATTCCACTGTGTCGACCCCTGATTAATAAAGGGACTAAGCCAAAAAGAAAATGAATGAATGAATAAACCATATGCCGGAATAGTTGGTGGTTCATTTCGCTGTAGCGACCCCTGATAAATAAAGGACTAAGCCACTCATCTGTATAGAATTCCACAAATTCCTTGGTGTTCACCTGGCGGAGAAGCTCACCTGGTCCCTCAACACCAGCTCCAAAACAAAGAAGGCCCAGCAGCATCTCTACTATCTGAGGAAGGCACAGCTTCCAACATACATCCCTACAACCTTCTACTGAAGAACCATTGAGAGCATCCTGAGCAGCTGCATCACTGCCTGGTTTGGGAACTGCACAGTATCAGTTCACAAGACACTACAGTGGATAGTGAGGACGGCTGAGAAGATCATCAGAGTCGATCTTCCCTCTGTGATGGACATTTACACTACACGCTGCATCCGAAAAGCCACCAGCGTTGTGGCTGACCACACACACCCCTCACACAAACTCTTCACGCTGCTGCCGTCTGGAAAGAGATACAGAAGCATTCAGGCTCTCACATCCAGACTGTGCAACAGTTTCTTCTCACAAGCCATCAGACTTCTAAACTTAAAGAAACTGAACTGATACAAAAACACAAAATTAACGGACAACTACAGGAATATTTGCACAACTGTTATTTTTACACTGCTCTGTACAACATGTATACCTCAATGACAAATGTTTACCTGTACAGTATTTATACACTCACCGGCCACTTTATTAGGTACACCCATCCAACTGCTTGTTAACGCAAATTTCTAATCAGCCAATCACATGGCAGCAACTCAATGCATTTAGGCATGTAGACATGGTCATTATGATCTGCTGCTTTTCAAACCGAGCACCAGAATGGGGAAGAAAGGTGATTTAGGTGACTTTTTAGGTGAACGTGGCATAGTTGTTGGTGTCAGATGTGCTGGTCTGAGTATTTCAGAAACTGCTGATCTACTGGGATTTTCACGCACAACCATTTCTAGGGTTTACAGAGAATAAAAAAAAGAGAAAATATCCAGTGAGCGGCAGTTCTGTTGGTGCAAATGCCTTGTTGATGCCTGAGGTCAGCGGAGAATGACCAGACTGGTTCCAGCTAATAGAAAGGTAACAGAAACTCAAATAACCACTCGTTACAACCGAGGTATGCAGAAGACCATCTCTGAACACACAACACGTCCAACCAACCTTGAGGCTAATGGGCTACAACAGCAGAAGACCACACCGGGTGCCACTTCTGTCAGCTAAGAACAGGAAACTGAGGCTAGAATTCACACAGGCTCACCAAAATTTCACAGTAGAAGATTAGAAAAACGTTGCCTGGTCTGATGAGTCTCGATTTCTGCTGCGACATTCGGAGGATGCCAAATTCTGACCGTACCAACAAAATGAAAGCGTGGATCCATCCTGCCTTGCATCAATGGATCAGGCTGCTGGTGTAATGGTGTGGGGGATATTATGTTGGCACACTTTGGGCCCGTTAGTACCAATCGTGTCAACGCCACAGCCTACCCAAGTATTGTCGGTGACCATGTCCATCCCTTTATGACCACAGTGTACCCATCTTCTGAAGGGTACTTCCAGCTGGATAACACACCATGTCATAAAGCGTGAATCATCTCATACTGGTTTCTTGAACATGACAATTAGTTCACTGTACTCAAATGTCCTCCACAGTCACCGGAGCTCAATCCAATTGAGCACCTTTGGGATGTGGTGGAACGGGAGATTCGCATCAACTGATCTGCAGCAACTACGTGATACTATCATGTCAATATGAAGCAAAATCTCTGAGGAATATTTCCAGTACCTTGTTGAATCTATGCCACGAAGGATTAATGCAGTTCTGAAGGCAAAAGGGGGTCCAACCCGGTACTAGTAAGGTGTACCTTATAAAGTGGCCAGTAAGTGTGTGTGTAATATTAGCATAGTTAACTGTTTTAACTTTACAACTATAATGTAAAAGTATTATAATTCTTTTTTTATATACTAAAAAAAATATTTATTTTACCTTATTAAACAACAATAGTAGTAGTATTATTATTATAAACGACTGTAAACGCTATATCAGTTGATATTATCATTGTATTGTTTAACAATAATACTATACTTGCTATATAATAAGAAATACTATTTTTAAATGATGCAGCCCAAAAACAAGCAAAAGAAACCTGAAACCAACTAGCCAAAATTGTTTTTATTTTCACTATATATATATATATATATATATATATATATATATATATATATATATATATATATATATATATATATATATATATATATATATATATATATATATATAAGAAAAAAAAAAGAGTTGAGTTGCATTCCACCATGAGATACATGTATTTTAAGGTGTAATAAAGTGGCCTGTGAGTGTATTTGATTCAATATTTGCACAACATTCAGAGTGTACTGGTCGTAATAACTGGTGGTTTTGGTTTCTTGTCTGGTCCTGTGTTGTCGGTCCTGTCTTATTTGCACTAAATGTTGCACAAACCGCACTTTGCGCTCTTGTTACATTGTCAATTTATGTTGTTTGATGTAGCACCTTGGTCCCGGAGGAACATTGTTTCGGTTCACTGTGTACTGCACTGTATATTGTTGAAATGACAATAAAGCCAACTTGAACTTGAGAATGTTCTCTATATAGATCAGTGGACTAAGATGAAAGAAAATGAATGAATAAAAAGAACAAAAATATATTTCATGGTGGCTTTATGTAACTAAATATAACCAATTTAATAATAAATAAAGTAAATACGGCTGAATGTTTATCTTAGTTTCCACATGGAGCATTTTTATTAAAAGAAACAGTTCACATGTTAGCCGGGCAGCAGTACATAATTATTAAATGTTGTAATAGGGGTATTTAAATATTTATGAAGCCCATTCCACCGAAAAACGATCAACAGTCTTAAAAGGCTTCTGTGACTTTTGGATGCCGAGTTAAGACTGAATATGCAGCATAAACCACATTTTGCCTCGCCATCAAGATGGAGTTTGTCCTGCGCCTCCTGCAGTCGGTGTTTCGGGAACTGATGTGTTCACAGGTGATGGTGTTATCAGTCCATCCAAAGACTGGTTTGTAAAGGTTTTTGCGTCATTTGTTACTGTATGCAAATTTGTTTCTCCAAAAGCTGAGCCATTTGTCATTGATGATGTCTTAATATCTGATGTATTATTAGGAGATGAGAGAATCTGAAAGCTCTCTGGTGCTGGAGAAGATGTATTTGGGATCTCCTGGATTGATGGAGACATCATTGATGTGTTTGTGATGGCAGTAGAAGGGTTTTCTGGTGCTGATGTTCCTGCTTTCGCTGCAGCTTCAGCTTCGGCTTTAGCCATTTCTGCAGCTTTGCTCTCCATCTCCTGCATGCGCTTCTGCACCATCGCAGGCATCAGCTGCACGTACGTGCCCATTAAACGGTGATTGGTCCTTATTAATTTGCCTGCACAGCTGTCCACACAGCGCTCCTGGTAAAACAACATAAATGGAAGTATATGTGAATTTATATGCATAATGGCAAAATAAATCTGCACTCCTAAATCTGGTTCTCGAATCTGATTGGCTGATCCAATATTCTTGTAATAACAGCACTTGTACAGCCTCTTCACTCTTGTGTATTACGCCGCCTACATAGAGTGACAGCAAATCAATAAACTCACTACAGTATGACAAATTTTGCAGCTGTTGGACAACATAATGTACTTTTGAGGTTTTTTAGTAGGGGTCTCAAAATGAATTGTTTCTTCGGTGCACCGCGATGCAGATGCGGACAATTCGGTATCAGTTCAGTAATAATCATAACCGGTTATTGTGTACTG
This sequence comes from Danio kyathit, assembly GCA_903798195.1. Taxonomy (NCBI): domain Eukaryota; kingdom Metazoa; phylum Chordata; class Actinopteri; order Cypriniformes; family Danionidae; genus Danio; species Danio kyathit. The sequence goes on from LR812528.1 coordinate 28,952,998, forward strand.
ACGTCATTTATCTCATATGTGCTGTCGCCGTAGCTTACTATGGCGAAGGAGGTGAGCGCTAGTGTTTACAACGCTCCAACTACTTAAAAACGCAGAAACTGTGCACAATTTCACTGCGTGTGTGTTTGCTGGACAGTCTTTCACTGACATTTACAGTAGAAGCCCCTTCACTGCGATTGAGAGAATGAAAGTAAACTCCATTTCTCTCTCTCACTGTGGCTCATTTGGCCGGCTGGCGTGACTTTTCCTCTCCTCGCGGCTGTTACAGCGATACTTCTGGATACAAACACGAGCGCGTGAGTTTCCTCCAACGCATTTATCATGGATCAGCTGTGATCGACGCTGCAGTGTTGCCAGATGAAGCTGACTGATTCCAGCCCAAAAACTATCCAAAACCGCCCAATCTGGCAACACTGCGCCGCTGCCGGTTATCAGTGTCACTCATCGGTGAACAGCGCCTGTAAAGTAAAATATACAATTGTGTATGGAAAGCATCGTCAATGCACCGAGATATCGAATTGAACCGAATTGATGGCATGATAATCGTAACCGAACCGTGAGACCAGTGTAGTTTCACACCTCTATTTTTTTAGGTGACTCTCCGTGTTTGATTTTCTTCTTTATATACACAATTATGCTGTCGAACTGTTGTATAAATGCAATATCACATTCATAGCAGTGCGATGTGGCTGCATATCGTCACTGGTGGTATACACAACGTAAGCCTCCCCACCAGTGCCGATATACAGCCATAGTGCACTGCTACGAGTGTGATATTGCTCATATACATTTAAAAAAAAAACTTTGAAATGTTTGCATAAGCGATTATCTTATGCATCATCTTTGATACATCATGCTTTTATGAGACTTTTATAAAGTTATAAAAAAAACTTGCATCTGTGACCGTATTTAATTTTTAAATCTTGCTTCTTTTGTTTTGCAACTGATAATATTGGTGTATTTCTGCCCTGTGAAGCAAATGTGTGAAAAATGACAATAAAATTGTTGGTTTGTAATTTTTGTTTATAAAGCTATTTCATTTTAAAATCTTTCATCTTTTGTTTTGTACCCAAATATGTTAGTATGTTCATAACTTGTGATGTAAATGCACACAAATTACAGAAACAAATTTTAGATATCTCACATCTCAGGAAGTTGATTGAGGTAAAGTTGGTTTTATACTGTATTTGCACATTGAACAGTGACAACTTGTGACATGGTCCCTATATTCTTTACTGCTCTACTTTGAATATTCTGTCTGAAATTGCATGCAAGTATGACTTCAAAACAACATTAGCACTATTTAACTGACTGCGAACAATGTTGTACTTTGACAGTCAATGGCTGCTAATATGATTTCATTATTTCAAATTAGCAAATAATACTTTTATGAAATTATACTAAGGAGAAAATCTGAACGTGCTAAAATAAAAGCAATTTTTCCACAACAGGAAGTTGATGCACATCAGTCATTTATTATTTTATTGCTAGCTTGATTTCTATACAAGTACATTTTATTTAAAATGTTCCTTCTTTTGTTCTGTGCCTGATTATTTTGATATACAGGAAATTTGTTTTGAATAACTTAATTGCATACATAGGTGAATTTCATTTATATAATCATAAGCAGCCACAACAATGGTCTTATGGTCTACAGATATATATTTGGCAATAGCCAAAAACACATGGTATGAGTTAGGGCTGGCCGATTAATTAAAAAGTAATCGAAATCGACATTCAGAACCTATAATCAGTCTAATTTTTCTAGGTCAATTTTTTTCAATTACTTTCCCTGATGTCTTGAGACTAGGCATGGGCCGGTATAAGATTCTGACAACCTTGGATAAAAATATCAAGGTTTCACGGTATTGTGCTCTCTGCTCTAAAATATGTTCATTTTAAATGTCTGGGTAAAAAACAAAAACTTTTTCCCTCTTTGAAAACAAAATATTTTATTTTTTGAAAGATTTATAATATTTTGAAGCAGTAAACATGTCAGGCTAAATAATTCAAATGAATCATTGACTTCTGCTGTTATCATTAGTTTTAAAAACACAGATTTCTTTACAATTTAAAACGGCATCTTTGGATATTTTTTCTGCTGGAGATACTGTTGTCCTAAAAATGTAAAAAAAAATCTTACATATACTCTAGGAATGGTATTACAGACAATTTTGGCAGTTTTAAAACCTTGACTTTTTCTAAGTATACCTTGAAAACGGTTATTGTCCCATGCCTACTTGAGACAGCATATTTTCCATTACATTAAAATTGTTATTAACATTAAAATATTTGTTTACAAAAGATGAAAAAAGACTTTTAAATCATTTAAAATATTATTTACAGAATATACAAGACTTATTTAATTTAAAAGAGATACTGCTTATTTTCTTTTAATATGATAAACATTGAAAACAATGATTTTTTTTTTCTAAAAGTGCAAGTTATTTATTTTCACTTTTTTATAAGAAAAGTTCGTTTTACAGTTGTTTAACATTGATGTTCAATAAATAATCATAGATAGTATATAGTGTGTTTCCTTCAGTTATTTTAAAATCAAGTTATGCCTCCTTCATTCAAAAATCTCTCACTTGTAATATGTCAGCATATTTACTGTGCAAAACCTGTCAGTGAAGTAAACTATGAGGGCATAAACATAAAATAAATAAATAAAATAATCGTTAATTAATCGTAATCAAGTTAAAATGTTCAAGTAATGGATATTTTGTAAACGTCCAACTGTAAATATATCAAAACTTAATTTCTGATTAGTAATATGCATTGCTAAACACTTAATCTGGACAGCTTTACAAGTATTTTCTCCCTCCATTTACATTTATTAAAACTCTCAGATTCCAGATATCAAATAGTTGTTTCTCGACCAAATATTTTCATATCTCAACAAACCATACATCAACTAGAAGCTTATTTATTCAGCTTCTAAATTAGGCATAAACCACAATAAAAAAGGCACTTATGTCCGGTTTTGTGGTGCAGGATCACATAATTAAGCCTCACCTCATCCATTGTCAGATTTCTGTAGTTGAAATTGCTTGAGCACCGATGGAAGCAGATTTCCGTCATGCGATTATAAACGAGAAGGAAGTCTCGTAACTACGTAAAAGAGCACAATATTAAAATCATATATATTTTTAAATACATATAAAACATTTGTCACATTCACGGATAAATTAAAGGAGCTGCACGCGTTGGATGTCATACTTACGTTACGCAGTTGTCCCTGGGGGTCCATTATAATACTGCTAGCAATATATATATAGAGAGAAACGTCTAAATATATTATAAAACACACGAAAATAAGAAACGGTGTCTAAGAGCTATCGCATGACTTTCAGCAGCGCGCGGCCATGTTCACAATCACGTGACTACAGGAGTAAATACGTCAGAGGATTTGTCGCGGCGGAAGTTTACGAAAATCGCTTGTCAAGCTTACTTTAGTTTTTTTTGTTGCATTTTTTCCTGTCTTTTATGTATTTACGTAAAACAGACACAATAAAGACCGATTATTTTTTTATTAAGACCTTTTCGTTTAAAAGAGCGTCTAACAGTTAAGTATAAATATCTCTACACCATTTTAGTAAATATTAGGTACATTTTTGCACCTTCAAAGCTTTCAATAAAAAAAAGACAGATACAAGATTCACCAAGACCTTTAATATCAAAACAAAACCACAAAAATACATTACAAATGATGACTATTAAAGCCTACAAGTCTTTTATTTGTCATCCTAAATATTTAAAAATAGCAATAAACAAGCAGATAAATATATGTTAACATTATTTTTAGTATGTACAACAACATAGATGGAAACTTGTAATGGTCTCCTCTCAGCACAGAAACCATAGTAGGCTATGGGGTGTGTGTGACATGTACTTCAGCACTTATAGCTTATAGTATCAAAGATGTTGACATCACACCCCACAATATCCTGTGTTTCAACTTTTAAGATGCTAAAAGTGTTTTTTTTTTAGCTCTCAAACTGTAAACTGTCCTGTTCTAAACTCTGTCTTGATCTGCCGAGGGAGTGATCAAAGCCTTCGTGCAAATTTCTGTGCAACTCAAACTCTCTCTCTGCATCTTCATCTCTTTCTCTTTCCATTTCCATTTCCTTCTCTCGTTCTCTTTCTCTCTCCCTTTCTTCGGCCTCCAGGGCTACTTGATGGCTGTTGAGGTAGATGCTGTGACGGGACACCATGAGGCTGCTGCTCCGGGATGGGAGGGCTCCATCATCCTCAGGATGCTGGTCCAGGCAGTTCTGCTGGGATAAGGGTTGAGGATGTGTCTGGGCCTGGTGAGTCTGAGCCTGTTTTTGGTATTTTCGCTTCTTCCTGCGCTTTTTATTGGCTGTCAGATCTAGAGAGGCATACGATACGTCCCCCTGCTGGACCTGGGAGAAAATGACAAGGATAGAAATTAATTTATTATATAAAAAAAAGCCAAACATCAACTAAAAGACTGAGAATAATCATGTTTTTTCTCCATAATATTTTTTTAATTATGTTTAGCTGATTACAAAAATATTATCTCAATTTTCATCATGTACCACCTTCAGTGCTTGAAGGAAAAAGAAAAAAACCTTCAGTTTGGCATTTAGATTAAATTGCAACAGAGCAAAGGTCACAAAAAGAAGTTGTGCAATGCAGTTAACATGACTTTCCCTGAGACTCAGAATGTAAACATGCATCGCGATATCTTGCATCTCTGATCTTAATGTTGAAATAGTCTAAAACCGATGCCAAATTATGGCTTGAAACTGTTGCGATTGTTCTATTCGGTTGTGTTTATATTTGAGAAAATGTAGGTCGCTGCTTGATTTTTTCAAATGATATTTGGTTTTATTGTTGAAATAATCTAAAACCGACAGCAAATAATGGCGTGAAACAGAAGCGGCAGCTGTCTTTCTTTTTAGTTGTCTTTATATCTGAGAAAATATATTAAAGTATATATTAATATTGAATATATTAATATTGAAGTTTTATTACAAGTCAAAACGACAAACTTTGGCATTAAATGGAAGTTGCAATCCTCTTTTCTTATGATGTGAAACAACTTAAATGTAAAAAAAATGTACAGCATGATTTTTTTATTTATTTTGGGAGCAGAAAAAAGCTATGACATACTTTTCTACTTAATTGAGCTTTATATCTGAATAAAACAAAAACTAAAAAGTAGGACAGAACTATCAATTTCATTCATATTTTTATAGATCTTACTCTTGAAATACCAAATTTTGACACAAAACAGATCATCTTTTTATTCTCTATCTTGACAGGACTTGATTTTGTCCATTGAGAATTGATTTTAATGTTGAAATAGCCAGACTTGCGTCATTTTAGTTGAGGGTTGCATGACATAATCATCTTTTATTCAGTATTATCTATGCATATCTGAGTGAAATGGCTTGTCGAATGCATAAAATGTTGAGCGGGGCTTGGCTTTGTAAGCTGAGAACTGATTTTAATTCAAAAACAGTTATAATAGATAGCATGTTAATAAATAACACAAAAAAAAAAAACTGAAAACAAAAGGAGACAGCTTCCTCAGTCTATGCTCCAAAACATTGGAACACATTACCTCTAGAAATTAATTATCTACATTAAGTGTTTTTTCTCTCTGGCCTTTTGATAGAAATAGTTTTTTTTAGGACTTATTGACTATACAGATTTTTTACTTTTATTTTTAGTTTTAAATTTTATTGTGGCATATATTGTCATGTCTCTTAAATTGTTTATTATTGTTGCCATGTTTGTGAAGCACATTCATGTTATTTTAAGGTGCTATATAATTAAAGTTTAATTAAAAAACCTTAATTTAAACCTTAAATAGATTTTCATAGATAGCAAGGTTGAAAGGCCTAAAACTCAAAGCCAAAGATTGAAAATGAAGTTCTATTGTCTATAACACCTATTCAATTCCAAAATCTCAAACAAGAAATAATAAAAAAAGGGCTTAATTTTGAACATCACTGATCCCTTTTAATATTCAAATAGTAATAATAATAATAATAATAATAATAATAATAAAAATAATATATTTTTTTATAGTGCGCTTTTCTCAGGCCCAAAGAGCTACAAGGCAAACAAAGCAGAACAATAAAAACAGTAAAAGAAAGACCACAATAAAACAATAGAATATAAATGATTCAATATAACTGGATGATTAAATTAATAAAAATAATGAATCCAAGTTAAAAGCAATGGTAAAACAGTGAGTCTTGAGAAGTTTCTTAAAACAGTCCAGAGAAGTGGCATTCCTGATGCTGATGGGTAGGCCATTCCATAGCTTAGGCGCACTGTACGAAAAAAGCACGACCACCCATAGTCTTTAGTTTACAGCGTGGCTGATACAGCAAAAGTCCAGATAAAGAACGAAGACTGCGGGTGCGAGTGGCCAGAGTTACCAGGTCACAGATGTAGTCAGGTGCTAGCCCATGCACTGCTTTATATGTTAAAATCAGAGTCTTAAAATCAATACGTGACTTAACAGGAAGTCAGTGAAATTGCTGAAGTACAGGAGTGATATGGTGGCACGAGGAAGTATGTGTCAAAACCCGTGCAGCAGAATGTACTGTAAACGTCTCAGAGAGCTTGCTGGTAGGCCCCCGAAGAGTAGTCATAGATGTTAACAGATTTATGACTATAATTTATGTTAAACTAGGTTAAAACTCAAAAACTTGCAAATTTTGGCATGAAAGTAAAGTTAAATCATATTTGTTACTGTAACATATATTAGAGTAAAACAGCTTTTCAAATGTAAAAAAATGTAAACCAGGCCTTGAATTTGCACTTTAGAAATGGATTTTAATGTTAAAATAGTATTTTTATTTTGAAATACTTTACAACTTATTACCAAATTTTGGAATAAAACAGAAGCGTATGTTTTTTTTCTCTCTATTGTGACATATATCTAATTAAAAAAGCATCCCGACCAAGAAGAAAAGTAGGATAGTACTTGATTATGTCAATCAGGAATTGATTTGATCATTATTTTCTGCATCTCATATACTTCAAATAACAGGTTGCTGTATAGTAGATGTTATTATCCTGTCATTGTGCCGATGCATGTCAATCAGAGATTTTAAGTAAAGATTAAAAGGACAGATAAATGAAAAAATATATGGACATTGTATATTCTACAATATTTCATTAAAGAATGAAAAGGTGTCAATTTACTTTTAATTTGAACTTCACAAGAAAGGCTCAGTATCTTGCAGAGGTATTTTCGCTGCTTCATAGCAAGTGAACTATAAATGTGTGATGGCAATGAAGCTTTTGACACACATTCTGCTGAAGAGTGGTCTGAGATCTCTGACCACAGACACGTTCATTAAAAGACCTTCTGTACCACACGTGTCTGTTTTCTATGAGATGTGTGGGCGTGCAGGCCGAAAATAGTTACCGTGTACATTCTCACGCAGCCTTCTACCTGAATGCTTTGATAACCATTAAGCTATTGAAATGATTATGAAACAATATGTGAATATTGTGTATTTGGTAGATAAAGGTCTGCTTTATAATTTGGGGTGCACTTGCAATGCAAATTCTAGTAATAAGCAACACAATTTACTTTTAAAAATGTATAAAATGTTTGTAACTGCATAAGACAAGAGAGTTTAATGACTGGTAAAAGTTTGGGATTGATAAGATTTTAAAATAACTTTAAAAGAACTCTATTTGTTTGCATTTTTTGAAAAATAAATAAAAAACAACAATCTTGTGAAGGATTTAAAACAAAGTGAAAGAATAAAAATATTATATATATATATATATATTATATGATATATTAAATATTAGGTATAATATTTCTAAACTAAAATGTATTCTTGTGAATTGTAAGCATCAAATTTTCAAGTGTCACATGATCCTTCAGAAATCATATATGATTATGATATGTTATGATAAATTATTATTGGGGTTGTTGATATTTTCACGAACATTTATTTGAGTTAAAATCTTTATTATATTATAAATGTCTTTTCTGAAATGTATTCTTGGTTATTAAAAGCATGTAAAACTCTGTATTATCCAAAAAACAAGATAAAAATGAGCACAACTGTTTTTAACATTGATAACAATCAGTAATATTTCTTGAGCTGCAAATCAGCGTATATAATGAACCGAATCATTTCTGATATCCCAAACAGAATCAAATTTTGTAATACGCAATTCGTTACTGGTCAGTCATCTATTAAAGAACAATATCCAGCCAATCAACAATTAAACACAGAAACAAATAAATAAACAAGTACAGTTGAAGTCAGAATTAACGGAGAGAAGATTTTTTCAACACATTTCTAAACATAATAGTTTTAATAACTCATTTCTAATAACTGATTTCTTTTATCTTTGTCATGATGACAGTAAATAAAATTTGACTAGATTTTTTTCAAGACACTTCTAGACAGCTTAAAGTGACATTTAAAGGCTTAACTAGAATAATAAATTTAACTAGGCAGGTTAGGGTAATTAGGCAAGTTATTGTATAACGATAGTTTGTTCTGTAGACTATCAGAAAAAAAATTAGCTTAAAGGGGCTAATAATTTTGACCTTAAAATGGTTCTTAAAAAATTAAAAACTGCTTTTCTTTTAGCCGAAATAAAACAAATAAGACTTTTTCAGAAAGAAAAAATATTATCAGACATACTGTGAAAATATCCTTGCTCTGTTAAACATCATTTGCGAAATATTTAAAAAAGAAAAGAAAAAAATCAAATGGAGGCTAATAATTTTGACTTTAACTGTATGTACATTTGTATATAGTCTGTAGTTTTTGCCCAGGACAACAAAATCATAAGTCTTAAGTCATGACTTAAATCATAACTTAAGTCTAACTTAAGTCATTCACGTTAATTTGGTTAAATTTAGATTTGGAATCAACAAAGCTGAATAAATAAGCTTTCCATTGATTAATGGTTTGTTTGGACAGGACAATATTTAACAGAGATATATCTCAAATCTGAAGATTTAAAAAAAAAATCTAAATACTGAGGAAAAAAATCGCCCTTAAAATGCCAAGTGAAGTGATTAGCAATGCACATTATTATTCAAAAATTGATTTGAAAAATTGAAAAAAAAATGTTTACATTTGGAAATTTACAAAATATCTTAATGTAACATGATCTTTATATAATATTTTAATGATTTTTGTCACAAAAGAAAAAACTATTTGACCAATACAATGTATTTTTGGTTTTTGCCAAAAATATGCGCATGCCACATAAAAATGTAATAGGTTTGTGGTGCAGGGTCACTTTAAAGAAAATAACCCTTTACATAATAAAAAAAGAACATACAAACAACATGTTTTTAATAAAAACTGTGAAAAAACTGCTTCAACATTTAACAGATAAACAGCTCTTTAAAAGATAGTTTCCAATGTTTACTGTAGATCAGTAGCATGTTGTTTTTTAAATACTGAAATCAAACATTATTTGCATTGAATACCTTCAAATATCAGCAATTTCCAAAGCAATTTGTTTAAAAAACATACCTTCAATCCATGCTTTACTGTGCTTGCCTGAGACATCTGTTCATAGCAGACATCCTCAGCCATTTCAAAAGCTCCTGCATTAAATACACGACACATTCTTCATCACCATAACAGCTCAATTATTAGCAGCACTCATTACTTTAAAACAATAGAGTGAAACCTACCTCCTCCGTCTAAACAGATATTGCCATAAATAGGATTTTCCTGTCTTTCCATTTCATCATCCTCAAACCTGCTTAACACAGAACCGAAAGCACATTTCTATCATTCAAAGAGCTGTGGCTGCCCAAAAAGGATCTTCGCTAAATGAAAGCATATTTTTATTTCATTTAATGTGTCACCTGTAAGACTGAAGTGAATCTCGGCGTAAAGCCTCGTCTCCATAATCATACATGTTTTCATTTGCTGAATATGAAAGAAAGGAAACAGTTTAATGTTTACAAGTAACTGTCAACTCAACTTACTTTCAGAATATGTGACCGGCATGGACCACAAAACCAGTCTACTGTCGCATGAGTCTATTTTTGGCAATATCCAAAAATACATTTTATGAGGGGGAAATTATACATTTTCCTTTTGTGCCAAAAAATACTTGAATATTAAGTAAAGATATTTTGTAAATTTCCTACTGTAAAAGAATCAAAATGTAATCTTCTCAGAGTGATTTTCTTAGTATTTCGATTTTTTTTGACCCTAAGATTCTAGATTTTCTGTATCTTGGTCATATATTGTTCTATCACAACAAACCAAACATTAATGGAAAAGCTTTTTGATTATATATTTCAATTTTAGCTTATAAATTATGACCGGTTTTGCAGTCCAAGGTCACATCATTCTATACAATTCAGACCTTCTGGATGAAAACATACCTGTGCATTTTCTTTCCTGTCTTCTTAATAAATAGAAAGCGACATTTAAACACAGAGATATCAGCAGCCCAATAGATAACAGACCAACTGCCACATATGCAGCTGTACAGCCATATTCATCTAAAGAGAGAGTTAAAGGACAGTTCATTATTTGACAAATATTGAACTGGCTACATCTTTTACATATCACTTTTTATTTTAAAAATATTTATTTATTTATTTACACCATATTTTGCCTGTTGGTGATCAGATTAACAGATTGGTCCATTTTTATTTGTAGTTGTTGTTGTTTATTATTATTATTTTGGTACCACTTTAGGGTACCACTTTATAACACTGTCAATAAATGCAGGGTTCCACACAATTCCTTCATGTTGTCCCAACACAAATTTATTAAGATAACGTTTTTGTTTTTACCAATTTAAGTGGATTCAACATAAAGCAACTTAAGAATTGTGTTGTTTCAGCTCATTGTAAATAAGTAGTTTGAACAAGCAGCAAAACAATTTTATTTGAGTCAATAACTGCACATGTAAAAAGTGATTAGTTACTGAAAGTGAGTAAACCAATTGCCTTAAAAGCAACATGTTGACTTTACTTAAAAAAGATTTAAGTAAACCCATTGTAACTTGAAACTTTTAAGTTGACTTAACTTAATTTTTTGCAATTCTGTGATTTTACTCACTTTTTAAAATACAGGTATAATGAATAGCTTTTTACAGTGAGCAAATACTAAATATATAATTTTTCTTATACAATCTGCCGTTCATTTCCTTTTTCTGTTTAGAATATAACTTGTACAATATAATAATGTCAAATTAATGCTTAACAAGTGATGAATTAACAATTTATTAAGCTAATAAATGATTCATACACTGTAAAAAATGCTGGGTTCCGCACAATTCCTTCATGTTGTCTCAACACAAATCTATTAAGTTAGCTTAATCGTTTTTACAAATTTTAGTTGATTGAACATAAAACAATTAAGTTGACCCCCCAAAAACAATTGTGTTGTTTAAACAAATTTTAAATAAGTAAACAAGCAGCAAAAGTAAGTTGCTTATATATCTGCCTATTATTAAAATATCAACTGTTTATTAGTACTTACTTTATAAGGATTACATTCTACGTCTGTAATCCTACCCAAACACTAACTTTCAATAAACAAATAATTATGAGCTCATAATCTTCGTTAATTGTTTGTTAATAGTGTGAGTTGTACAGTTAAATAAAGTGTGACCCTTATTTTTAAATTCCTGAAACTTTTCTATGAGTATATATATTAGATCATAACATTTACATCAATTTGGTTTAGGCAGAAATGATCTCAAACTGTTCATAATTACACACACATATCCTTAAGAAAATCAAGAAGTTTCCTTCGATAAGTAAAAAGGATTTCATAAATCTACATTACAACTTGAACTATTATATTCCATATTATTTATAGACTTCTCTAATCTGGATCAGTCCATATATTTGTAATATTAATAATTGTTTCAAGTGTAATTTAAGATATTCAAAAGAAGTCTTAATATATAAGGATTTCAATCTCTCCAAGTCAAACAAATACAGTTTTAAAAATGCAGTTTCAGTCTGCCATTAAACAAGAACATCTACTGATGGAGAGCTGATGAACATAGAATGTTTGCATACAGACATGTTAAAGATTTGTTTATCTTACCTGACATCCTGATTTAACTGGGTCGGTCAAATCTCCAGTAAAGTCCTGTCTGATAAAACCTTTCACTTGTACGCGAGCATGTTCAAGAACAAGTGCAGTAGTCTTGCTGCTATTTTTATCGTCTTAAGATGTTTTCGGTTACAAACAGGAAATGTAGCGGCTACCTTATTCGTTGCAAACGTTCACATCACAAGTAAGACAGGTTGTGTAGTGTCATCAACTGCTCACTGTAGTTAAAATGTAGATTTAAAGCATTTATTTAGTCAGTCATTGTTTATTAAAAAGAAGTGACAATGAAAATGTTTAGTATTTAGGTATTTGAATTTGCATTATTTTGTATTTTAATATACATTTTAAACAAAAGAAATGCACTAACCTATTTTTTTGGGGGTTGAAATTTGCTAAATCTTTTGTTTGTATTTTTGTTTACTAAAGTTAAATAGGCCTACTCATATTTTCAGTCATTCATTGATTTTTTTTATACTTGTGTAAGCACAAATAATGTGCCATTATTTTTGAAAATAAGGTGAAAATTAAGTATTCAAACAGTGATAAAACTACATTATGTTTGATTAATTTCTCAGAATTTTATGTTTGGTCTTAAATATTTGGTTATATCATTGAAATTAAACAAAACTGTAATTCCACGGCAGTTATTCTGGTTTGTATATGCAATAATTTGCATTTAGAAATTATATTATTGTATAGAAATAGCTAAGAGGTTTTTATAATCTAAATGTTGTTCTAATATTCAAAACATAATACATTCAAGTGTTATTTTTTTCATATACTGATCTGAAATTTCACAACCTGTTCTTTTAACTATTATTTTTTCACACCCTACCCTCTATAATATGCGCAATATTAAGAAATACAATAGTACATTGGAAGCATGGTTATACAGTACAGGATACAGATCATATGAACGCTGAAACGATCAATCCTTTTTTCTGAATTTTCCATTTCCGACCACAACAGCGAGAGCAGGAAACGTCCTTCTGCGTGAACGTGTCGCATTTGTTGAAGCAAAGAACCACAATGCACAAAACACTTTGTACTCTCTCTCTTTCACACACACACACACACACACACACACACACACACACACACACACACACACTTTTGTTTTCTTTGTATTTGAATACATATTAAGTATCTATCAGGCTGCACGTCTCTACTTAATCATAAAGCATTTCATTTCTAAATTCAGCTTTAATTAATAATTTGGCAATATTAAATGCTAAACTTTATGTTAATAGCATAAACTGAAGCAGAAGCTGAACTTGTTTTATATAATCAGTCACGGTCAGTTATTATGAGCTAATGAAGTTTAAGGCCACGTTAATGGCCTTTGTGGATTAAGCCTCAAAGATGCAGGATATAGTATACAGTATCTGCCGGTCACTGTCTGATGTGGTTTTGTCAGTTGGTTTGTCTCGACTATCTGAGGTGTAAACTGAGGTTTTATGAGGCTTGAGACAATCGGTTGTTAGCCATCGCTTTGCTAAAAGATCATTCAGCCGCAACAGGAATTCAACATTACATACACTGGAAAAAATTATTTAAAGATGATTCCTTGGATTTACTAAATTCTTTAAAAGTTAAGCAGTTGCAAACAATTTATTTGGGCTGAATATAAACAAACAAATTTAGTTGAACATTAATACATTTAATTTGTTTGTTTAAATTCAACAATTTTGCAGACATCATTTTTTCAGTTTAGGCGTATTTCAAAGATGGCTGCCATTTTGTGATATTAAAAGTGTTTTGTGGCATTCAGAGCCACATTGCATTAGCTGGGTGATCTATTGAAGGTAATAGATGATTTAAGCTGTAAAGTTTCCTATATGACCTAGTCATATACTTCTGGAATTTACCCTAGTTTTTAATACCACCTCCACTCTTAGGTTTTTGTCTTGAAAATTCTCACATTTCAGGGAAAATCTTTGATACTATGTAGGAGTAATCAGTCTGTTAAATGAAACTGCCAAAAATAAAAGGTATTAGAATATATATTTAATGTTTGTCATACAAAATAAAACAAATTCAGAATTTTCCCCCATTAAAACAAAGAATAAACATACAAATATTTAGACATTTTATATAAACACTGTTTAGAAAACAATCTTCCATAAAAATCCCATGAAAACTCTTACATTAACGAAAAATATAACAAAATATAGCATAAAAAAGTCAGTTCACCTGAATATTGGTCATCTTTGAAACATCATTTTTAACATAACCTATACCTGATAAGTGTGACCATAAACTTTAATCAACACATGCAGTGCATCCGGAAAGTATTCATAGCGCTTCACTTTTTCCCACAGTTTTTTATGTTACAGCCTTATTCCAAAATGGATTAAATTGATTTATTTCCTCAATATTCTACACACAATACTCCATAATGACAATGTGAAAAAAGATTTTTTGAAACTGTAGCAAATTTATTAAAAATGAAAAACCTGAAAAATCACATATACAGAAGTATTCACAGCCTTTGCTCAATACTTTGTTGATGCACATTTGGCAGCAATTACAGCCTCAAGTCTTTTTGAATATGATGCCACAAGCTTGGCACAGCTGTCTTTGGGAATTTGTGCCCATTTCTCTTTGCAGTACCTCTCAAGCTCTATCAGGTTGGATGGGAAGCGACAGTGTACAACCATTTTCAGATCTCTCCAGAGATGTTCAATAGGATTTAGGTCTGGGCTCCGGCTGGGCCACTCAAGGACATTCACAGAGTTGTTGTGAAACCACTCCATTGAAATTTTGGCAGTGTGCTTTGGGTCACTGTCCTGCTGGAAGATGAACAATCGCCCCAGTCTGAGGTCAAGAGCACTCTGAAGCAGGTTTTCATTCAGGATGTCTCTGTACATTGCTGCATTCATCTTTCCCTCTATTCTGACTAGTCTGAAAAACATCCCCACAGCATGATGCTGCCACCACCATGCTTCACTGTAGGGATGGTACTAGCCTGGTGATGAGCGGTGCCTGGTTTTCTCCTCCAAAAGTAACGCCTGGCATTCACTCCAAAGAGTTCAATTTTAGTCTCATCAGACCAGAGAATTTAGTTTCTTATGGTCTGGGGAGTCCTTCAGATGCCTTTTGGCAAATTCCAGGTGGGGAGCGTCTTCCGTCTGGCCACTCTATTATACAGGCCTGATTAGTGAATTGCTGCACAGATGGTTGTCTTTCTGTAAGGTTCTCCTCTCTCCACAGAATAACGCTGGAGCTCAGACAGAGTGATTATCGGGTTATTGATTACCTCCCTGACTAAGGCCCTTTCCCCCGATCACTCAGCTTAGATGGCCGGCCAGCTCTAGGAAGAGTCCTGGTGGTTTCGAACATCTTCCACTTACGGCTGATGGAGGCCACTGTGCTCATTGGAACTTTCAGAGCAGCAGAAATTTTTCTGCAACCTTCCCCAGCCTTGTGCCTCGAGACAATCCTGCCTCTGAGGTCTACAGACAATTCCTTTGTCTTCATGCTTGGTTTGTGCTTTGACATGCACTGCCAACCCTGGGAGCTTAAATAGACAGGTGTATGTCTTTTCAAATCATGTCCAATCAACTGAATTTACCACAGGTGAATCTAATTAAGCTGCTGAAACATTTCAAGAATGATCAGTGGAAACAGAATGTACCTGGGCTCAATTTAGAGCTTCACGGCAAAGGCTGTGAATACTTCTGTACATGTGATTTTTCAGGTTTTTTATTTTTAATAAATTCGCAACAATTTCAAAAAATCTTTTTTCACATTGTCATTATGTGGTATTGTGTGTAGAATTTTAAGGAAATAAATGAATTTAATCCATTTTGGAATAAGACTGTAACATAAAATAATGTGGAAAAAGTGAAGCGCTATGAATACTTTCCGAATGCACTGATTGGTCACACTTTATTTTAAGGTACAATTCTTGCTATTAATAAACAATATAAACAAGACTTAAGATGACTTTTAGCTCAATAAAGTACTAGTTCCCTGCTTATTAATAGTCAGTAGAGTAGCAGGGTTTAGATATTGGGCAGGATTAGGGATGTAGCATAGTAGCAAACTTTAAAAGTATAAACAGCCAATATCTTAACAAGTAGTTAATAATGGGAATTGGTACTTAAATTAAAATGCTACTAGCTTGATGAATACAAGCTGAAATAAAACAAATTCATCCTATAACACAATCGTCTCTTCAGAAGACTTTTAGAAGCATCACAGTTTAGGTTTGTGTGGACTTTCAATGGAGAGACTAACTAACGTCTGTCGGGTTTCATTAAAAATATCTTTTGAAGATTTGTGTTATGAACGAAAGTCTGACGGGTTTGGAACAACAAGAGGGTGAGTAATGAATGACAGAATTGCAGTCTTTACAGAAAAGTCCTCCAGTCAGTATTTTTGTGGCCCACGGTTTGTAGGTACTAAAGTGCATGATGCATTCAGACAAGAATATCAGTCATGCGGATATCATGGTTCCTCACTGATGTGTATTTCACTGGTGGTGGGGGAGGTTTGAATGGGGGTGGCCTATCCATTCTGAAAGAAAAAAAATGAAGCAAAAACATTGATATATAGAATGAAAAGTTGTAGGACGCTATTATGCTAATGGACAGATCATCTCACTTTTCCTGGTTCAGGTATCTTCTGTAGAGAAGCGCAATGAGCACGAGTAAGATTAACACAAACGGGACAGCCACAAATGCTTTGCTTTTCGAGCCTGAAAGAGAGACAAGAGATATGCTAGGATCAGTTCTACAATTAGCTCAAGTCTTGGCCTGAATTCATATCCTGTTTGCATCGTGAGCATGTTTGCTTAAAAATACCACACGGACTGCTTCCAAAAATCACATGCTGTCTTGAGAATACTTTCTAAATCTGTGAAGAAGTTATTTTTCAAAATGTGTTCTGTATGGTAGAAATATGATCTGTATGTATAACATTTACATGTTGTCGTCATCATCATGTGACCTACTGTACCAGCATCGATTAGCAGGTGCTATTCACAAATCATCTGTTTTGTTCTGTTCTGTTACTTGGATAGTAAAATGTCTATCTAATGCACACTGACGGATCTAACTTAACATAACTGGTGATTCAGACAGTTTTGGCCAACTCTTTTAAGAGCACTGTGAATTCTGACAGTCTTCGTCTAATATATAATGGTAACGTATAGGATTTTGCATGCACCCCTATATTTATTAGTCACAGATCAAACAGCGTGATGTCACCCGTGTGTCATGGCTTTGTTCAAAACAGTATAAATCAGACTCTGAAGGGCATTTCGGAGTGAGAACAATCAGGAATACCTTAATGAAGGGGAATTCCAAAGTGAAGTTCTCAATACTTTATAATGAAAGATTTTTAAATAGCTGTGATTTTTGTTTTTGTTACATGCCAATTCAGCTTTATATTCATTCAACTGAAGCTATTTATAAATTAAGTATTAAATATTATATAAAAATATATAAAAAAATTTAAGTAGCACAAGCAAAGTGGATCATGAATATGGAGCGCTCTGTACCAGAATGGACTTGACCCTGAATGTGGTGAGTTTTGTGCTTCAAGTTCACTAAAGAGGCCGTCACGTTGGTGCTGTGGGTAACACAATCGCCTCACAGCAAGAAGGTCGCTGGTTTGAGCCCCGGCTGGGTCAGTTGGCATTTCTATGTGGAGTTTGCATGTTCTCCCCGTATTCGCGTAGGTTTTCCTCTGGGTGCTCCGGTTTCCCCCACAGTCCAAAGACATGTGCTATAGGTGGATTGTATGAACTAAATTGTCCATAGTGTATGTTGGTGAATGGGTGTTTCCCAGTGTTGGGTTGTGGCTGGAAGGGCATCCGCTGCGTAAAACATATGCTGGATAAGTTGGTGGTTCATTCCATTGTGGCGACCCCTGATTAATAAAGGGACTAAGCCGAAAAGAAAATGAATAAATTAAATTGTAAGTAGTGTGTGTGTGTGTGTGTGTGTGAATGAGTGTGTATGGGTGTTTCCCAGTGTTGGGTTGTGGCTGAAAGGGCATCCGCTACGTAAAACATATGCTGGGTAAGTTAGCGGTTCATTCCACTGTGGCGACCCCTGATTAATAAAGGCACTAAGCCGAAAAGTAAATGAATGAATGAATGAAGTTCACTAAAGAAATCATTAGTGTCTCCTAAAGGTAATGCTTCTTTACTTAACTATGTGTTATTATTGTCATATTGATGTTAACAGGTTTTAATAAATGTATAAGTTGCAGTTACCTGTAACAATTAATATTGCCAACAGTAGTGTTGAGGGGAAACACTGAATCATTTGAACCTATTGCAAAATGATTCACTGTATCCAATCTCTCGAAACACCACAGACTGGCGCCCTCTGCTGGTCAATACGATGCAAATGCAACAAAAACTCTTTTTTTTTTTTTAAACTTAAGGTGGAGTGTTTGTTTTGTGTTGTCACTCATGAGACCCCCTCATGATTGTGAAGTGCTTTGGGTGTATGGCCATACACGATAAATGCGCTATATAAATCCACATTACTTGTCAGGTAAGGACTGGACTAACTAGTTAATGTGAAAGTAGGGTTATTAAAACAAAAATAAAAATCAAGTAAAACTTTGTTAAAATCAGTTAAAATACATTTAAAATCTGACCTGGCTGGGCGAATAATTGAAGGCAATTTTCCAGCTCATTTTGTCAGTAAAACTGGTCTTAGCAAATTTCCACCACATGCTTAGGTGGTTCAAGATAGTCGTAGTACAGTCCGTTTCATTATTGAAATTTATGTAATTGGTTAATATTGACAATGAGATAATCAATCTGTGATAGCATAGGCTCTGGAAATGCTGCAGATGAAATTGCCACAAATAATAACGTTTTTACTCCGATCTTACTTTATAACTTCAGTAGAGTAGTTGAAATAAGTAATCATTCTGGGAGAAGATTCCATAATCATTTGTTTATTAGCCATGCTGAATCAATGAAAGCAAATAAAACTTCTGTTTATCTGCTTGTTAAGTCATGACATGTGGAATACTGCTACTCATTTGAATTTGTGCTTTTGTGCCACTTTTTGGTCATTAGAGTGACACACATTAGAGTGAATTTTATATAAAATCATGGCGTACAGTCTCTGGACTTGCTGCAGCACAGACACCAATATTTTAACAATTTATCAAAAATGTATCCCTTTCTAAATATATATATATAGTTGAAGTCAGAAATATTAGCTGCCTGAATTATTAGCCTCCCTGTTTATTTTTTTCACCAATTTCTGTTTAACGGAGAGACGATTTCTCTCTGATTTTAAAGTCAAAGCACTTTTTTTTTTTTTTTAAATCCTTCAACATTTCACAGTTATACTGTATCTTTTCATTCAGTCTAATAAAGCAGCATAACAACTAGGGCTGCAAAATATACAGTTGAAGTCAGAATTATTAGCCCCCCTGAATTATTAGCCTCCCTGTTTAATATTTTCCCCAATTTCTGTTTAACAGAGAGAAGTTTTTTTCAGCACATTTCTAAACATAATAGTTTTAATGACTCATTTCTAATAACTGATTATTTTATCTTTGCCATGATGACAGTAAATAATATTTTACTAGATATTTTTAAAGAAACTTTTTTACAGCTTAAAATGACATTTAAAGGCTTAACTAGGTTAATTAGGCAGGTTAGAGTAATTAGGCAAGTTATTGTATAACGATGGTTTGTTCTGTAGACTATCAAAAAATATTTAGCTTAAAGGGGTTAATAATTTTGATCTTAAAATGTTTTTTAAAAAATTAAAAACTGCTTTTATTCTAGACGAAATAAAACAAATAAGACTTTCTCCAGAAGAAAAAATATTGCTCTGTTAAACATAATTTGGGAAATATTAAAAAAAAAAATCAAAGGGGGGGCTAATAATTCTGACTTCAACTGTATATCCATTGGAGCGCTGAACAGTTTGATAGGGCACTTGGACCTGGACACACTTAACAAGTGGATAAAAAGACCCAAATGGGCATTTCCTAGGTTTTTTTCTTCGTTGTTATATGGGGTTTTTGCAAGTGAGCACCCCCTGGCTGTCAGATCAGATTTTCTGCTTTTCATGCCATGCATCCCTGACAAGATGTGCATGACAACCACAACTTTGCTCAATCACATTTGTCATTTAATTTTGATTAATCCCCCAGCCCTACACAACATATTTAGACACTCCAAGAGTCTACAGCAGCATTCTCTCATTTTTAAATGTTTCAAAACCAAGGACGAAAACATGGTAGCATACCACAGTCTTGTTTGCTGTAATCGTGAGACCTGTTAGCTAGTTGAATAAGCATATCCACTTTGTTAAGACTTGGTAGTTTTATCAGCTAACAAGAGGTTATCAGTCTTATTGTTTGGATTAAAGTTAGCCCAATTTATTTTTTGAATTCAAACTGAATTTAAAATGTTACGAGCAGTCTTTAGGAGAAAAATAAAACATTATCTTTTTAACACTTTATGCAACTGGCCTGAAACTATTGTGCGACTGGCTCTGAATCTACTGTGTGAAATGAAAGATGTCTAAATGTTTTAAAGCTTCATGATGCAGTGTTTTAAAAGTGCCAATAACTACACAATGTAACCCAATACCTGAATTGCAACTTCATTTTGTGCTGAGCATTTAAAATGTATAAGTAAAATACTGCAAACATTTCAGTTTCAAGTCAGATCTGATTAGAAACTGACATTTCCATTACCTTTGGCCGCTGTCTCAATGGTGGTGCTGTCTTTTGGTGTCGTAACAGAGGGGACTGGTATTCTTCTGGTCTCTAGATCTGGGTTTGTGCTTGTTTTGTTTGTATGAGCGTCTGTGGATTGTGCAGCGCTTGTATGTAATGTTGATGCAGTGTCAGCAGGTGGCGTTGGAGAGCTGCCAGTGAGAGCAGTGTGATGGATGGTGTTTCGGGGTTGTGTGTTTGTCACAGTAGTATTTGGTTTTGATGTGCTGGTAAGGATGGTGTCAGATTTGGGTGTTGTTTCGCTCTGAGTAGCACCGGTGCTGCTCCAAGATTTCATCTCCAGGGTGGTAAAGCTGCTCTGATGTTCGGTGGTTTTTAATGGAAGACAAGTTGTAATTTCTTCAACTGCAATTACCATGGGGAAAAAAAAAATCAAATATATAATGTAAGATAATAAATATTACAATTTGTACATTGTTCAAATAAATGAACCAAATAACAAAATAAAATAAATATTATATGTTAACAGCAATATATTCTATATCAGTGTTTCCCATGATGAACACCAACAGTACATATTTTGGATGTCTCCCTTATCTGACCCATTGAATTCAGGTTTTGAAGTTTCTACTAATGTTTTGATGAGTTGATTCAGGTGTGTTTGATTAGGAAGAGATTGAAAATGTGTAGTGTTGGTGTGCCTTCAGGAACAGGTTTGGGAAACACTGATCTATATTGATCTACTTTGAACCAATTTAATTAAAACAAGTCATTTCAATTGACATTAGATTAAAACATCAACTTGGATTTTGTTTGATTTAAAAAAAAAAAAAAAACAAGTTTAAACAAGGATAACATATTTATTATTAAGGTGAAGTCACCTAAAACATATTTGGTTATTACATATTGATCCAATAATTTCTTACAGTGTTATTGTTGATGTTCGTTCATTAGCTCCATTAGATATTATCAACTGATAACAATTTGATTTTAAAATAATATCAGTAAATTTTGAAATTAACATTAAACAAGATATAGAAATGTTTTTTTTTAACATAAAAATCATTACTGTATAATAAAATATTGTTGTACATTTTGTTAATGCTATTAATTCAATTGCCAGTCCCACTTTATATTCAGTGTCCTTAACTAATAAGTATTTAAACTAAAAAGAATAATTGATTACAATGTACTTTTTGTGCAAATACATGTTTTTACATTGTACTTATGATTTACTAAATACATGCAAGTACATCTGTAATTACATTTATAATTACACGCTTGACCATCCCACTTTAACCCATCCTTAAAACTACCCAAACATATCCCACATCATTACCAGCAGAATTGTTCTGCAATACATTATGAACAAAATAAGTACATTGTATTTACATTTTGATGCAAGTACATATAGTAGTTAAGAACATTTAACATAAAGCGGGAACTAATATAATGTAATGTAATGTAATATAATATAATATAATATAATATAATATAATATAATATAATATAATATAATATAATATAATATAATATAATATAATATATTTTTGTAGGACTATCCATCTGACCAGGATGTTTCCCTGCCTAAATAGATAATTATATTATATTATATTATATTAATTACTAATGCATTACTAACCATATGTATTTTTATATTTTTATTAAGCTGATTCAGTTTATTTTCTGTTTAACAGTTTTCCACATGGGCACTGTTGGCTGCTTACAATATAAATGATTTCAGGTTTTAATATCCTTGCGGAGACATTAAATTTACACAATGTTGGCAAAACTGGACCTATACACACACACACACACACACACACACACACACACACACACACACACACACACACACACACACACACACACACACACACACACACACACACACACACACACACACACACACACACACACACACACACACACAAACAAATACCCAACAAACAATGAGTCCTGGAGGGCCTTAAATGAGGGAAATTGATCAATTAACTCCTTTTCCACAATTTATTTATCCCCAAGAGCTTCAGTGGTTTTTCCACTGTTTGCATTTTATTGTTTATTATTCACTGTTAATAAGCTGGCATCTCAATGAGAAGAATTTTAAATTGTCCTATTACTGCAATAAAAAACAACAACAACAACAATGTACCTTTGCTTTGCTTGGAGAGAACGTGGATATAAACCTCATTGTTTATCTGGAGCTTCTTGTTCTGAAAGACAGCTGTCAGTTTGTATATTCCTGACTGTTCAGACTTCACAGAAGTCAGAGCCAAAGTGTCAGAGAGAGACAGTGTTTCGTCCCCCTAAAAAAAAAATCACCACACTGACATGTAAAACAAACTAAAGCAGGTAATACAAATGCTCTATTTAAAGCAATGCTGCCTAATTGTTTAATTTCAGTCTCTTAATATTTCAGTCTTACCCTCATCCATTTATACAGCACGTTCTGAGATGCGTTTGCGATACATGAAATCACCACATCTTTACCAACACTGATGTTTAAAGAGCTGCTCATGTTACACTCAATGTCAAGATCTGTTTAAAAAAAAAAGGAATGATAAAGGTACAGTGAAAGTCGAAATTATTAGCCCTCCTGAATTATTAGCCTCACTGTATAACAATGTTTCTTTTTCTGTTTAACGGAAACATTTATTACATTTTCAACACATTTCTAAACATAATAGTTTTAATAACTAATTTTTAATAACTGTTTTTTTTGTTCTTTGCCACGATGACAGTACATAATATTTACAGTACATAATTTTTCAAGATACTCAAATTTAGCTTAAAGTGCAATTTAAAGGCTTCACTAGGTTAATTAGGCAAGTAATTGTATAACTATAGTTTGTTCTGTAGACAATCAGAAAAAAAATTGCTTAAGAGGGCTAATAATTATGACCTTAAAATGGTTTTTAAAAAATTAAAAGCTGCTTTTATTCTAGCTAAAATAAAACATAAGGGCTTTCTCTAGAATAAAAAATATTATAGGAAATACTGTGAAAAATTCCTTTGGGAAATGTTTGAAAAAGTAATGAAGTTTGCCCTGCGTGCTCGCGTTTTAAAAAAAAAAAAAAAAACTTTTTTGGTGCATTAATCTTGTCAATATTATTGTTCAAAAAGGTCATGATTCACACTCATCAAATAATTGCTTCATACAGTTTTTATTTTACATTCTTTGGGTGATACAAAATACACAAACGTTTCGGCACAATGCCTTCCTCAGTGTGTAACACAATACCCTTCACTCCACCCTATTATCCCACAATCAATCCGATTGTGCCATTGGCTAATCGATAATTAAAAGCAATCTCATTTTCATTTCATTATTCCACAATTAACCACACAAGAAATATTTACCTTCACCTTCAAAAACACGATTTCACAGGAAAATAGCATATCAATTATCATTATTTACTTAATTATGTCTACATCAATACAATAAAAATCCAACAGTCCAAAACATTAAAAAATACATTTGTCTCACAATCAATCAATCAATCACATTGTGTTATTAGCTAGACGGCCACTCGATGATTAAAGATAATCTCATTTTCATTTCAATATACCATAATTAATCACACAAGAAATATTTCCCTTCACTTTCAAAAACATTATTTCACAGGAAAATAGCATATCAATTACTTATTCATGACTACATCAACACGGTGAAATTCCGACAGGCCAAAACATAAAAAAAGAAAAATACATTTGTCATATTGTGTCATTAGCTAGATGGCTACTCGATGACTAACAACAATCTCTTTTTCATTTCAATCCATCATAATCAACCACACATGAAATATTTACCCTCACCTTCAAAAACATTATTTCACAAGGAAAGTAGCATATCAATTATCATCATTCACTTATTCATGTCTGTATCAATAGAATGCAATTCCCACCATCCAAAAACTTAAAAAAATCCATATTCATCTTATTATTTGTATCACAACATCTTCAAAATCCAATAAATCAATAAATATTGTAGCTAAACAACAAACCGTTAAAGAAACACAGAAAGGTCCAACTCCTCATTCATTCCTCTTGGTGTAAGTGATTTTAATTTATGAATCCAAAACGCTTCTCTTTGTAATAATTTTTTGTTTAGATTACCCCCTCTATGTGATTCAAACACCTCTTCGATTCCTATGCATTCTAATTGTCTTTATAAAATGTCTTGCTACTGCCGAAGTTATATCTTGTCGTTGTATACTTGATTCATGTTTGCTAATTCGCAACTTCAACTGACGTGTAGACTTCCCTATGTATATTTTTTGGCACGGACATTTTAACATGTAGACCACATTACGAGTAGAGCAGGTAATACATGTTTTTATTTTAATTATTATTAAGCTCATGAGATCCTCGAGCCCTGGGCTCCCTCCCGTTTGCAGGGCGAGAGGGAAGTTTGAGCTCAGGTAGAACTTGATGAACTCCCCCGGCTTATTTCTAGCTAAATGATGGATATGGATGACCGAGGAGAGGTGTACTCGCTAAGAGCTTGACTATGGTATCAATTTTGTGTGTTCAATTTACTTGAGTAGGGTGCGTGTTATTTGGACTGTGGGAGAAAACCAGGGAACCCGGGGAGAACAAGCGAAACTCCGCACAGAAATGTCATCTGGTTTAGTAGGGACAATAACCAGAGGCATTCTTGCTGTGAGGCAACAGTGCTAATCACAGGGCCGCCGTGTCGCCCATCTGAAAAGGAGGGAAAGTAGAAGTGGGGCCGGGGGTAGGGGGTTAGGGGGGTTTAGGGGGGTTCTTCAAGAAGAAGATATTGAAATAAGAAAACTCTGGTTATTTATAGTGAGTTAGGAATCATCTGATTGGATAATTGATCATGAGCTGATGCTGGAACAGCTGAGAACAATCATAAGCACGTGATCCTCTCAAAATTCGTTCATAAATAATCTTCACAAAGTTTTGTCAGAAGATAATATATGCCAATATTTATGGAGCGTTGATTTAATAAACTTGCTAAACTTGTTTGTATATGTTGATAAAACTTTTTAATGAAAACTCTTTAAATTTCTTAGTAGGTTTTACTGTTTTTAAAATATCTTGTCGATGTAGTTTATTTACCTTACCTAGTGCATTGTGCCGAAACGTTTGTGTTTTTTTGTATCACCCAAAGAATGTAAAATAAAAACTGTACGAAGCAATTATTTGATGAGTGCGAATCATGACCTTTTTGAACAAATGTTTGAAAAAGGTAAAAAGAATTCACAGAAGGGCTAATCATTTTGTATATTCAAGAATACATTTTAAAGATTCAAAAGATCTGTATTATTAAAAGAAACACTCACAATTCACAGTCAGTTCCATAGTGGCATTGAGACCTTGGCGATTTCGTTCCTGTGAGTCCCATTCAGGTAAGCAGATGTACAGATCACTGTTTTTTCTTGTGACGTTTGGTAAAATAAACTCTCCATTCTTCTTCGAGAAAAGCTCATCCTGATGAAGAGATGGGGATCAGTGCAGAGCCTTATAAAATGTGGAACAGAGAAATGTCTATTTTCATTTGACTCACCTTTGACAGTTTCAGTTTATACTGGCGTGGTGGAGGACTTGCTGAACATGTTATTTTCACCTCGTCCCCTTCTTTATAGAAGTCGTATGAAGCAAACATCTTCACTGATGCTGGAGGCTCTGGATTAAAAGAAAGATTATGCTTACTCACTTTACATTTTAAATGGAGTATATGCGTTTACAGGACGCTTGTTTCTGCCACAGATAAAAATAAATAAAAGGGTAATTGAGCAATTCCAACGTTATGGATGTGACATTTACAGTAAAAACTTGAAACATAAATTCACAGAAAATTTATATGTTAACAGTACACTACCTGACAAAAGTCTTGTTGCCTATCCAAGTTAAGAACAACAAATAATAACTTGACTTCTAGTTGATCATTTGGTATCAAAAGTGGCTTATATGAAAGGCAAAGGCCTCTAGATTATTTTACCAAAATAAAATATGATCATGCCTTTATTTTTAATTATTTAATTAGGACAGTAAGGTCTGACTATTGGGAAATAAACATGCATTATGGGTATGACCATAACAGTACTTTGTAAAAACTCTGTGAGTTGAACTGCAGAAGCCAAAAGAAATAATATTAATCAAAAGATGAGTTGGCTCTCTAAAGAAAAAAATTATGTATTTTATTTATTTATTTTTTTTTACATTTTTGGATTTATGAGGCAAAAAAGGTTTTTAATGGATATCTGTTAATGTATTGTAATGTAATGTGTATTTATATAGCGCATTTATTGTGTATGGCCATACACCCAAAGCGCTTCACAATCATGAGGGGGCTCTCTCCACACCACCACTAGTGTGCAGCATCCACTTGGATGATACGATGGCAGACACAGGGCAATGGCGCCATTGCGCTCACCACACACCAGCTATAGGGGAGTGGAGAGATGATGATAAAGCCAATTCAGTGGATGGGGATGATTGTGAGGCCATGATGGGTAAGGGCCAATGGAGGGAATTTGGCCAGGACACCTATACTCTTTATGAGAAGTGCCATGGGATTTATTATTATTTTTTAGGGGGTTTTCACCTTTATTTGGATAGGACAGTAGAGGTTGCAGACAGGAAAGTATTGGGAGCAGAGAGAGGGGAAGGGTCGGCAAAGGACCTCGAGCCAGGAATCGAACTCGGGTCGTCGTGAGCACCATGGTGCTACTGTATATGTTGGCGCAATTAACCACTAGACTATTGGCACAGACACCACGGGATTTTTAATGACCACAGAGAGCCAGGACCTCAATTTAACTTCTCTTCCGAAAGACGGATGTGAAACTTGTGTGACTTTGGTAAATTAAATAAAATTGTTGGAAAATCTTGACAGACATTTTAAGTATATTTTGCAGTACTGTAAAAACAAGCCTGCAACTTGTAAAAACTAGGAAATTAACTCTCTATTTTGGTGAAATATATATTTTTTTTCCTGGCAAGGTTGACATTTGCATGGAATTGCTCAATTGCAACTTTTTTTAAGCAGTTCTGTGTCAACACCTCACAATTCTGATTGATAGCCTTACAATTCCCCATGAAATTCAGCATATTTTGGATGAATAAACTAAACGTGGTGCTGTACACTTGATTTAAACATAATGTGGACTAGTGACTGTGAATAATAAACTGCAAAAAGACTATTTCAATCTAAAATGATATGTTAATATGCTGTCATGTGTGACACTTGTGTTTTCAGCATCTCACTACATGAGGATTGAGGACATGACCATGAACTTCAATACGAGAGCTGCTCTACTGTCAGCTCATTAATATTTGCTGTTTATGTGAGAGAAACCGATTAGAACTTTAGAGTTTTAGAATTGTGAGGTACAACTAAAAGTTGGCAGAAAAAAATCAGGACGAAGCTATATATACAGTTGAAGTCAGAATTATTATTGAAAAATAGCTGAAGAATTACCCAATTTCTGTTTAAGGGAAATTAGTTTTTTTTTCAACACATTTCTAAACATAATAGTTTTAATAACTCATTTCTAAAAACTGATTTCTTTTATCTTTGCAATGATGACAGTACATCTTATTTGACTAGATCTTTTTCAAAATACTAGCATCAGCTTAAAGTGCCATTTAAAGGCTTAACTAGGTTAATCAGGTTAACTAGACAAGTTAGGGTAATTAGGCAAGTTATTGTATAATAATAGTTTGTTCTGTAGACGAATTAAATTTAATAATAATGGTTAATAATAATAACCTTGAAATTTTATAAAAAATAAAAACTGCTTTTTTTCCAGCCAAAATACAAAAAAATAGACTTTCTCCAGAAAAAAAATGAAATACTGTGACAAATTCCTTGTTCTGTTTAACATTATTTGGGAAATAATAATAATAAAAAAAAAAAATCACATAAGGACTAATAATTTTGACTTCAACAGTATATATTGTATATTAAATTTGTTTTACAATATATATGTACTATATACTGTATAGACAAGCTAACAAAGTAAACAGTGAGCAGTTTTACCTGTGACTTGAAGCTTTATACTTTTTTTAATTGAGCCATTAGGAAAGGAGGTAATTTCGCAAACATAGTTTCCACTGTCTTCCACTGTGACACTATACAGGGTCAGGATGGAGCCCAGTAGTTTCCCTGTTTTTAAACTGGTCTCCTCCTTCAGAAGAGAATCATTTTTAAAGTAAACTGGACCCAGTCCCGGATGAAACACGACAATCTTCTGCTCAATCTTCTCATTTGAAATTTGCTGTTTACTCCATTCCAACTGAATGATTGTGATAGTATGTTCCTCTCCCAAAATGCATTGCAGGCTGACGTTCTGTCCCTCCACAGCAGTTGCAGACACATTATGTTGTACAAGCACTCCATATGTTCCTGGTGAACCAATGTAAATAGACATAATCAATATCTTTCATTAAACCAGCAATTACATTTTATATTGATTTCTTACATGATTTATTGACAAGTTTTCACATTTTAGGCGCTGGAAAAACACAATTTAAAGGGCACCTAAATTTTACACCTTTAACAAGATGTAAGATAAGCCTTTAGTGTCTCCAGAATGTCTGTAAATCAGCTTAAAATACCCATCAGATTATTTATTATTGCCTCCAGAACCTGCACATTTTGGTGTCTGAGGGCTATGTAGCTGCTTTTGTAGCCTGTGGTTTTAAATGCAAATGAGCTGCTTCTCGCTTCCCACCATTCCTACATGCCTGTCTGCTTCTCTTGCCTTACAGCAGATAAACAGCCATCAGTGACAGAGACAGACACGAAAGAAGCTGAAATAAGGTCACTAGTCAAAAATACCAAGTAAGTTTATTTCATGTATTTGTGGCGGAGTTTATTCAAGCCTTTCTGAAACGATGACTCTCACAAATGCAGTTTGCAGTACACACACACACACATATATATGTATGTATGTATATATATATATATATATTTTTTTTATTAAAATCTATAAATATGTTTATATTTATATATTACTTGTAATACAATTTTGTCCTTTAATACAAGCAGTCAGATATATGAACTGTACCTTTAATTTTACCTGCTCAAAAAAACCCTCTTTGTGAATGAAAACTCCAATACATGCACAGAACACAGCACGAGCATTCATAACAAATAAACTAATGTAAATATTATCTCGCTTGCTTTTTGAGCACTGGCAAGTTCTTACACCCCTATGATTGGTCACTGTCTTCACCCGCTCAACAGAAAGGGCTGCGATTGGCTTTAGAAACGAAAGCGCTGTCCATGAGTGACGCGGGAAAAACAGCCGCGGGTCAGTCTATATGCACATAATACGCGGTTATCAGGTAATCCATAATGGAATAAATACAATACAATAAACTCGCACCACAGGCACGCTTGTGTCTGGATCCACAAGTATCGCTTTAACAGCCAAGAGGAGAGGAAACTTTACCTCACGAACATACCAACGGGTCAAATGCCCAAAGTGTGTGTGTGTGGGAGAGAGAGAGAGAGAGAGAGAGAGAGAGGGGCAGAGATGGAGTTTTACAGCTTTTCTCCCTAGTAGTGAAATAGCGACCCGTGCTTTACCTTCCCTCAGTGTCAATGAAAGATCTGCTTTTTAAGTAGTAGGAGTGTTTATTTTACTCGCCCTCGCCTACTTCGCCATAGTATTCTACCGCGACATCGCGCATAGGGGATAAATGACGTCAGTGCATAATAACCGGTTATGATCTACTGAACCGATATCGAATTGTCCCCATCTGCATCGCACCGAAGAAACAATTAATTTTAATATATATATATGACACCATGCAGCTGTGGTGATAATAGCGGTTAAGAATTACATAGTGATTTTACTGACTTTATTACAAACATGCTCTGTTTTAAAAACGTTTTAAACTTATAAAAATCACAGAGAGTTGGAACAGATATTTTAATCCCAGTTTCTTTGCGAAAAATGTTCTGTGGACATGTGTATACATGTTATTATGGAGACATGGCACCAGTCAATCAATTCGGTGGGCAGGGAAACCTAACTACTACGTCACGTTGCGGTGGGCCTCAAAATTACTGTGATTTGGATCCTATTTTAACATCAGGAAATTAAAAAAAAAAAGAGACTTGTTGTGTTTATATGACTCCAATATGAAAGTGGACACACTATACCTACACACAGTTCTGTCCAAACAGCTTACAAAAGTTGATTGTCAAAATAGGTGCCCCTCAGGACCAAGAAAGTTTGACAGGTTTAATTTAATGATTGAGGAATCATGTGTTGCAACCAGTATGTACAAATAAATCATTATATTTTCCATTAACTTTGAATGTCATTTACATTTTGAATTATACAGTGGGGATCAAAATTAGATAATTTAAAAACACTTGATATTTTTTTCTGAAAATTTTAGTCTTGACTTTAAATTTTGGGGTAATTTAGTTCTTGATGTACCATTCAAGTAGAACATTTTTTTTTTCTTTTTTATTACAAAACCACCCACACCCTCTACCAGGAATACATTAGTATCTCACAGGACATCACAAAAACTCTAGACTCTAACATAAATCACCAGTCTCTCACAGACATCACTAGTCTCTCACAGGTGAACATTAGTCTCTAACAGACATCGCTATTGGATGCTACACACTGGTGGTGGTGTGGAGAGACTCCCCTCATACACAATAAATGTGCTGTATAAATACACATTACATTCCTAATCTCTAACAGACATCACTAATCTCTCACATGTGAACATTAGTCTCTAACAGACATCATTAGTCTCACAGGTGAACGCTAATCTCTCACAGAAATCACTAGTGTTTACTAGTAAATACTAATATTTCAATGTTTTTAGCTTCAATGAACTACTTTAGCCGCTTGCTGTGCGACAGGAGGCTCATTATCCTGCATGAATATTGCTGTCTGATTGGACGATAAATGCAGGGAAGCCAAAACATCTCCAAAACATCCTCCAACCAATAAACGTCCACCTTTCATTGACATTGGGTTCAGTCTTTCTCCAGTGTGATGGTAAACATAAACTTTTCTATCCGACTCAAACTAAATTAAACTTGCAAAGATTAGCCTTTTGATTATTTTTGCTGATGGGAGTTTGGTCACTTGAGGACTTTCAATCTAAATTCTCATAAATGTTTGGACACTGTATGCTGAGACACAGATCCTTACCCTTTTCATTGCTGAGCTGGCGAAAAAATCCTAAATCAGTGCTAAACTGATTGCCCATTGAGATTCTCGCCATTATGTGCAGTCATGCATTGTTTTTTTGTGGTATCAAAATGAGTTAGTGGCTTTGTAAAGAAATTGTAAAGTTTTTTACATTGTTTATTACTGTTTCATGTTCAATCCACTTAAAAGTATAAAAACTAATGAGTTAACTTACAGTGCATCCGGAAAGTATTCATAGCGCTTCACTTTTTCCCCACAGTTTTTTTATGCTACAGCCTTATTCCAAAATGGATTAAATTCATTTATTTCCTTAAAATTCTACACACAATACCCCATAATGACAATGTGAAAAAAGATTTTTTGAAATTGTTGGAAATGTATTAAAAATGAAAAACCTGAAAAATCACATATACAGAAGTATTCACAGCCTTTGCTCAATACTTTGTTGATTCACCTTTGGCAGCAATTACAGCCTCAAGTCTTTGTGAATATGATGCCACAAGTTTGGCACACCTGTCTTTGGGAATATTTACCTATTCCTCTTTGCAGTAAATCTCAAGCTCTTTCAGGTTGGATGGGAAGCGACGGTGTACAGCAATTTTCAGATCTTTCCAGAGATGTTCAATAGGATTTAGGTCTGGGCTCTGGCTGGGCCACTCAAGGACATTCACTGAGTTGTTGTGAAGCCACTCTATTGATATTTCGGCGGTGTGCTTTAGGTCATTGTCCTGCTGGAAGATGAATCGTCGCCCCAGTCTAAGATCAAGAGCACTCTGAAGCAGGTTTTCATTCAGGATGTCTCTGTACATTGCTGCATTCATCTTTACCTCTATTCTGACTAGTCTGAAAAACATCCCCACAGCATGATGCTGCCACCACCATGCTTCACTGTAGGGATGGTATTAGCCTGGTAATGAGCGGTGCCTGGTTTTCTCCAAACGTAACGCCTGGCATTCACTCCAAAGAGTTCAAATTTCAGTCTCATCAGACCAGAGAATTGTGTTTCTTATGGTCTGAGAGTCCTTCAGATGCCTTTTGGCAAATTCCAGGTGGGGAGCGTCTTCCGCCTGGCCACTCTATCATACAGGTCTGATTGGTGGATTGGTGCACAGATGGTTGTCTTTCTGTAAGGTTCTCCTCTCTCCACAGAATAACGCTGGGGCTCAGACAGAGTGACCATCGGGTTATTGATCACCTCCCTTACTAAGGCCCTTCTCCCCCGATCACTCAGCTTAGATGGCCGGCCAGCTCTAGGAAGAGTCCTGGTGGTTCCAAACATCTTCCGCTTACGGATGATGGAGGCCACTGTGCTCATTAAAACTTTCAGAGCAGCAGAAATTTTTCTGTAACAGTCCCCAGCCTTGTGCCTCGAGACAATCCTGTCTCGGAGGGTACAGACAATTCCTTTGTCTTCATGCTTGGTTTGTGCTTTGACATGCACCAGAGGTGTGGACTCGAGTCATGTGACTTGGACTCGAGTCAGAGTCGAGTCATGAATTTGATGACTTTATACTCGACTTGACAAAATATAAAAAGACTTGCAACTCTACTTGGACTTGAACATAAATGACTCGTGACTTTTACTTAGACTTGCGCCTATTGACTTGTAAAGACTTGCTGCTTCCCATAAAAAGCCCAAAGATAAAAAGTATGCTGACACAGACCGCTCTCTCTGTTTGTGTGTGTGTGTGTGTGTGTGTGTGTGTGTGTGTGTGTGTGTGTGTGTGTGTGTGACAAAGAGCATGCGCAAATTCGGCATGACATCCAATCAAAGTACCGTAGATTGTTTTGATTCGACAGCGTCCAACGTGACTACTGTAAGGCACCGGAGTGGACAAAAGTCAAGTGAACGGAGAGAGACCAAGCCTAGTTTATATAGTCATTGGA
This sequence comes from Danio kyathit, assembly GCA_903798195.1. Lineage (NCBI taxonomy): Eukaryota > Metazoa > Chordata > Actinopteri > Cypriniformes > Danionidae > Danio > Danio kyathit. The sequence continues at coordinate 28,986,800 of LR812528.1, forward strand.
CCGCGCCAATACTCGGTCTCTCTCGCGCGTACATTCGGTCGTTCGCGCACACGCCGCGTACATTCGGTCTCTCTGCATTCGCTTGACTTTTGTCCACTCTGGTGCCTCATACCTTTCGTGCTTTTGCTCTCCAGAGATCCTCTTGTTAAATTGGTTATCCCAATAATGTTGATATGGTTTCTATATTGCTACATTATTTATTAACAATACACAAAAAAATAAAAGGTTAAGGTAAATTCTATAATAAATGGTAGTGTTTTTGAGTGTTAGGTATACTGCCTATGTTTTTGGCTAGTATTATTTACAACTTTTTAATGAACGCTTCAACATACTGTAGCATTAAGAATAGTGAACTGATAAAATGAAATAGAAAGTGCAGTTTTACTACAGTAAAGTGTGGTGAATTTAGTATAATATACCCTATTATAAAAAAAAAAAACAGCACTGGGTAATTTGTTTATGTTACACTTGTTGTGTTACCATAGCAACTTTAGTATTACTACAACAGATTAATTGAAGTACTTTACTGTAGTAGGCTACAAAACACTGCACATGCCAATATATGTGTTCAGGGTAGAGCTGAAGATCTTTGCCCGAACCCGACGGGTCATACAGTGGATTCAATAATGCTCCTCCACAAAAACACGTAGCCTAATCTTGGTGAGTAAAGGGTTTTTAAATTATAAATAAATATTAATTAAACCATAAAATCATAATGTAGACAGAGTATATAGGCTATTGTTTTAATATTCAGCTTCACCGTTGCCTTAAGGCCAGATTGTGGAGAGAAGTGGCAATACAAATCCTGCAGAGCCTTTATCTTAATTTCGTTATTGCCAAATACCCGTCATAACTTAGAATTTATTTTAATTTAATTTGTTAAGAAAGACTTCTTTTGATTGGTGTGTTGGCCAATTTAAAGGTTAAGTCTATGTACGTATGCCTATTTAGAGTGCTGAGATGTTACGATGTCATACAGAGGACTTATTTTATTTCTTTGTTTCAACTTCCAAGTGGCCTATAGCTTATGTTTGTTACGCATAAATTATGTTAAAACATATAAATGACTCATTCTTGAAAAAAGGCAAAAGAGCTCTGTGCATGTGCACATTTGAATAATGTCGGGTTATAAACGGGTTCAGGCTTTATAAAGCTGTCAATCAAAATGTACCTGTCGGGCTCGGGCCCTATCGGGCCTAACTTTTATGGCCCGATTACAGCTCTAGTTCAGGGGTCCTGTGGAACAGCTTCTCCTCAAAATGAAGAGCATGACAGGGAAAATGTCCTCCACAGTCTCATCAACAATGTGGAAGACAGCAGAAATTAGTTCACTTTATTTTGGTTGCCATGATAAAATGGGATTCATAGTGACATTTATTTTAAGAGTGAATAGTACAGTAGGCTTTAATACCATGTCAAGTTTTTCCTTATTTTAACCACAGTTACATTTCTGCTTGCGTTAGTTTTTGTTTAAATGCTTTTTATGTGATTAGTATGGTGTACCTTTTGGATGTTTAATAAATGTTTTTAAAATAAAATGTATTATTTACATCCAACGTCTATTACAGGGGCGCCTTCGAGGGGTGTTCCACGGCCACCCCTGTGTAAACTCTAGCCACCCCTGTGGCCACCCCAATATGATTTTGCTGTTGACATAATTTAAATGTACTTATGTAAATGCACAATATTTCAATAAATAAATAAATAGCAGCCACTAAATTATTGTGGATTAATTGGTGCTGCTGACGTAGCTGATTCACTTCCCCACCCCCCTCCCCGATCGTCGTTGACAGCACGCACACACCTTCAATATAGACAGCAATGGCAATTCATTATTTACCCTAAGGTACATCAATAGAAAAAGCTGTTTTAATAATAATGTGGCTCAAAAAAGAATATGGATAAATGATATTATTAGAGTCTGTATAATGAGTGTGTGTATATAGTAATGCTTTTTGTTCATTTGTTTGTTTGTTTCATTAATTCATTTATTATTCTTCATTAATTTTAGAAATTTCATATACCATATGCTGTACAATAAAAGTATGTGAAAATAACTGAAAAGTTATTTATATATATATATATATATATATATATATATATATATATATATATATATATATATATATATATGAAAAGTGTTTTAAACTAAATAATGTTTTTTTTTTTTTTTTTTACTGAATTTGAATTTATTGATTTTTTTTTAGGAATAAATTGCAATGTTTAATGAGTATTTAATTAAATGAATTAAAACCACATTATTTCATTTACCAGAAACAAAATTATAACATTACACTAAATTCATAATTTTTTTTTTGTGTGCCACCACAAGATTTGGTGCGGCCTCTTCTAGCCACTCCTAAGAAACTTTTCTGGGGGGGGCTGGTCTGTTCTCTGTGTCTTTAAGTGTTTGAAATATCTCATCATATAACACAGCCAAAAATGTTATGGTTTATTAGCTTAAAAATTTAATATGTAAGTCTATTTTAGTATTTTGGTTATTGTTAATTAACAGTGCACCAATATAAATCATATCAAAAAGCATGAAAGGAAGAGGGAACACAAGACACAAATTGTGAGTCTGCATATTAGTGATGCGCGGATGGCGGTTAAATCCGCGGGCGCTGCGGATAATCCGCGGGTTGGGCGGGTCGGGTAATAAAAAAATACATTATGATTAATTGCGGGTGGGTCACGGGTCATAGCAGTTGACCAGCAAAAAAGCAGAGAATGGACTTCGCAGAATGTGAAGATGAGAGACGCCCAAAATAATGGATGAAGTGCAAGAGTACTGTGCTAACTTCAGTTAAGAGGAGTCATCAGAGGGAAATCTGCTATCATTCTGGGAGAAACAAGATCGCTTATTTACACGACTGCAGCGCCTTGCAAGAAGAAGCTTGTGCTTGTTCGCGCTAACGCTCATTTAGTGCAGCCAGCCGTGTTTTGGAGGCGAGGCAGAATCAATCGCCCGAATCCAGGCACAGTAGATGCTATTCTGTTTTTGCACAGTGTTAAGAAAAGGGCCAAGTACACACTGCTGTTTAGGCTGAAGGGACGCCGTTTTTGTTCTCTTTTTCCTGTATATGTAAAAGCTGAATCTGCTGTTAATAACGAACGATCCACTGTGACCTAAGTTGCAGGAGAGGGGAAATAGTGTGGCCGCTTTAGGACTGCTTTTGTAGTATATAACGAGGGGCATTGTGGGTAGTGTAGTTCGACACGCATGCTGTGTGATGTGAGCCCTCGCTGTGTGCTGTGCGTGCGGTGAATTAGAGGGAGAAAGTTTTATCCGGTTTTGTTTTATGTTTACTTCAGTAATTCCACCCGGGAGCTGTTTTGCACTGTGAACCTGAAAACACTGAAATAAGTAAAAGAAGGCCATGCATCGAGTACTATTGTCCGTCTCATCATTTGCTTGAGCATGAATTAACGAGCTGTTACTCTGCCGCCGGACATTGCGGAGAAAGTTACACCTATCATCATGCTTAAAACAATTAGAATTATTAAAGTGGCGATCGGGTGCGGGTCGGGTGCGGATATATATATCAGATAAAATAATATGTGCGGGTGGGTGGCGGGTGGATAATTAGAATGAAGGAGCGGATTCGGGTGACATTTGAGCTGATCCACGCATCTCTACTGCATATAGTCTCTGAGAGCGCTCAAGAATATTTGTGCGTGAGCAGTGCATATTTGAGAGAGTGAGAAAATTTGCGCGTGAGCAGCGTATATTTGAGAACTCGCAAGCAGTTTTGTCCACAAACAGAGGAAATCTGTACACGAGCATCACACAAGGTAGAGAGCGTAAAGAAAGTTCCTCAAGGTTATGTGAAGAAAACAACGTTATTGTTTGTATGAAGTAGCCTTCTTCATTTAGAATATGTGCTACCATTTTACATTGCTGCTAGACGGATTTGCATCTCAATCTCTTCAGCACACACGAGATTCAATTGACAAAATACCAATTTCACTCAATTTTACTTTGCAGCATACAGGAGTTGTTGGTCTACTGCTGCCTCATTGAGGTCGTTTATGTAATTTTGGTTAACCACAAGTTGATCACCGAAGACATAACATAGCATAACCAAACTTAATGAATTAGACAGCAGTAGACCTGCAATTTCTGTGTGATGTGAGGCAAAATGGACTCTATTGTGGTGGAACTCATTCTTGTGGAATATGCTGTAGAGACGAGACGCAGCTCTGTTCAGCACATTTTCAGAAAATTACATTTGTATTTTTATGTATCTGAGCAATGTTCTTTCATAAAAAAAGGTTTGTTTAATTAATACAGATCTTACAACCATACATAATCATACATTTTATTTTTCTGTTAAAAAGACTCGAAAGTCAAACCGTAGGACATTGGACTTGACTTGAGACTTGTTGGCCTTTGACTTGGGACTTGCCTGTCTTGACTCGGGACTTGAGGGCAATGAATTGAGACTTACTTGTGACTTGTCAAACAATGACTTGGACCCACCTCTGACATGCACTGTCAACCCTGGGACCTTAAATAAACAGGTTTATGCTTTTTCAAATCATGTCCAATCAACTGAATTTACCACAGGTGAACTCCAATTAAGCTGCTGAAACATTTCAAGAATGATCCGTGGAAACAGAATGTACCTGGGCTCAATTTAGAGCTTCACGGCAAAGGCTGTGAATACTTATGTACATGTGATTTTTCAGGATTTTATTTTTTAAAAATTTGTAACAATTTCAAAAAAAATTTTTCACATTGTCATTATGGGATATTGTGTGTGGAATTTTGAGGAAATAAAACAACTTAATCCATTTAGGAATGACGCTGTAACATAAAATAATGTGGAAAAGGTGAAGCGTTATGAATACTTTCCGAATGCACTGTAATTCCTTAATGTTGTCCCAACACAAATTGATTATGTGGAACCCAGAATATTTCACAGTAAAACTCAAAGGTTTGGAACTACTTTACTGAGTTAAAAGTAAATAGTGTATACGGTACATTTTTATTTTTTTGGTGAACTATCCCTTTAACACGATTTAAAGGTGCACTAATCATAGCAGAGGATCAGTCAGGTCACTTTATGTATGAATTAATGCACTTTTGAGTAAATTAATACAGTAAAAAGAACAAAAACATGAGTGTCACATTACTGATCTACTACTCTTGTGACAGATACGTCAACTAAATGTTGTAGATGAAAAACTAAAGCCTTTCTTACCTCGTATCAGCCATAAAAAGAGAAGAAGTTTAGAAGTTGTCGGTATAATCAATAAATCCATATCTGTGAAAAGTGATCAGTCTTGACAGAAAGAGTCAGACTACAGCAGAGCTACAGGAAATGAACTTCACCACAAGAGAGACAGGAACTGCTTGAAATTCAAAGCTAAACTTACTTCTTTAGTCTAGTCTGTCTGAATGGCTAAGCTTGCTTAAGATGTGCAGGGCAGTTTTCCTTCTCAGTGGACTAGCTTTTATGTATATATTCCCAAATTGGATAAGGAGTGAAGACTTTGGTCCAAGTACTCATTATGATCTTAATGCAGTGTTTAAACATGATCATAACCTATTTTTTTTGTTAGCACATCAGCAAGTTATCCTCGATTTCCTGTCACAGTGCGTATATGTGTCAAGCTGCAGCCACATTTACTCACATGCAGCAAATTTGCAGTCAAGATCCAGATCAAATCAAATTTTAAAGCCCCCGCTGGCACTAGGTGTTATTGTTTGTGGATATTATATCACAGTCAGGCTGGTTGGAAACAGTCCCGCTGGCCCATGAACATTTGGCTTCTTTCTTTGGAATTATAAGAATTTATGGTTAATTCACATCTTTAAATGAGACGTGACAGGAAACTGCAGTGGGGAGATTGTTAACGCTAAATTTAACTAACACAAAATATTTTGGCCTACTTAAGGTACAGGATGGGAGTCATAGAATGTTAGTTTTGATAGATACACAACATTGATTCTTATTCTAAAATAAACACATGGAATATTAGCATTAAACCTAAAATTGATTGATGAATAATGATGTTATGTAATCAGAAAAAAAAAAATCATAAATACTAATAAATAAAATGTGAAAATTCAAAAAAATTATTTAATAAGAAAATTTGTCTACAAAATGTTGGGTTGTTGTAATCCAACATTGGGTGGAGTATTAAATTTAAACCTGAAATTGATTTGTCCATTTGACACAAAGTTGGGTTTTGACAACCCATCATTTTTTTTAGAGAGTAATGATGTTACATAATCAGGCCAGGATGCAAAACACTTTTCCTAATATAAATAAATCGAAGGTAAAATAATAAACCCTAAAATCGATTCATGTAACACTAGTAATGACATTTAGTAGATTACAGAACACAAAAGTAGAGATGCACTGATATTAAAATTCTGACTGATAAGTGATATGATTGAAATTGTCTAAATATGTGAAAAATACAACATTAACACCTAAAAGTCACATTGTGGTAGTAATGATGCATTTACATACAAACCAAACTAAAAAAAAAAAAAATAGAAATGCTGCGATATTAAAATTCCAGCTGAAAATTAGTGTCATGCAAAGGCGGATATTTAAATTCTGTACTATTCTGTCTAAATAATTGAAAAATATATTTTTTAACAAGGACAATGTTCAATAATCATCAGTAAAACTGTAAATAAGCTAGAGTTAGCCACAATCTGTTGGCCCCTGCCAGATTTAAAAAAAGGCCACCTAATACAAAACACACATTATTACACATACAATATCAAAACAATAATAAGAGTTTAATAAAAAGCAAAAGAAAAGAATTTGATTTGCTTTTAGCCATTTCTTTAACTTATATTTAAATGTTGAATAATTTGTAATACCCCTTAATTCAACAGGAAGTGTATTACAGAAATGACTGGCTCTAACTAAAAGGCCGACTGTGCAAAAGTTGTACGTCTAAACCAGGGGTTCTCAAATTTTCAGCTCGTGACCCCCAAAATAACAATGCCAGTGACTCGCGACCCCCAATATCCTCCGAGGTGGTTATAAATACAGAAACCTTGCATGCAATGGCGCACACACCCCAATAGACCCAAGTTTATTCTATGTAAAAAATTTTTCATGTATGTCAGTGCTGTAAATGTGCCAGAAGTTTTAACCTGGTGTTATACAATCAATCTGCTGCATCTGTCGCTGTTGCTATGTGTTTAATATAATGTAATTACCCCTGGGGTCGCAATCCAATAAAACTAGTAACTATAAGCTACTATAGTAACTATATAGTATATAGTAACTATAAACGACTATTTTTTCTTTTCAGCAGGTTATGGATAAAATATGGTAATTCTTAATGTTTAATAAAAATAAACAGATTTTTGGAAATCACCAGGCGACCCCCCTTCATTGTCCCACGACCCCTCGGGTGGTCCCGACCCCCACTTTGAGAACCACTGGTCTAAACTGCACAGCACAGTCTCCTTTCGTAATACAGGAGATCACGTTGCTCTGCCATTATTATTCTTCTGTGTCACAAACTCACATGATGGATGTGGAGCATATCCATTTAAAATTTAAAAAAATCATACAAGCAGCCAAATATTTCATATTATCAAAGCTCAATAAATAATGTTTTTGTATTTTATTACAATGATGATACCTAATAGTCTTCTGATCAAATACCTTGTGTCTAAAGCGATTTAACTGATTTTAAAACAGTTTTACTGGTGTGTGACCAACTAGTAAGACAATGGGCTCTATTTTAACAATCTAAGCGCAAAGTTAAAAGCATTAAGGGCGTGTTTGAATCCACTTTTGCTATTTTAAGAACGGAAAAATACAGTTTGCGCACTGACACATGGTCTAACAGGGTTGTGCTTATTCCCTTAATGAGTTATGGTTGTGTTTTGAGAATAAAGTGCATTAAACCAATCAGAGTCTCATATCACATTTCCTTTAAGAGTCAGTTGTGTCCCGTCTTTGTGCATTTGCTATTTACATGGCAGACTTTGTAAGTGGAAAAACCGAATGCTTCACTAGAGAGAAAACAGTTAAACAGAGCATCTGCAGCGCGATGATAAAGAATGAACCTCCTCCATTTGGCTTCTTTACTTTCTCTTTACTTTACTTTTACTCTTTACTTTGATGGATAAGGAAACTGTGTTATACGCACTCCACTAAAGACATCCATTAGCCTACATATTTAATTTTGTTTGTTAAAAGCAAAGATTTGTATCAAAACTATTTCTAAAAATAGTTCTAATTTCCTATTCTTATGCCCCATGTGGTGATGCATCTCCCAAACCCGACAGGTGGACAAATCTAAACCTGTTTTTAATAAAACAAATATAAAAAAAGCATATAATAAATATTACGGTTAATGATATTATACAAATGCAAATTGTCATGTATAAACTGAAAAAAGCCTCTAAATAATATAATAAATTTCTAAATAAATAATAATATTAAAATATGCACATACTTAAAGATACTTAAATTTACAATATAAAATGTAGATTTAATTCATACGCATGAGCATTCACAAATTCCATTATGAATCAATAACTCCAATAATAATTAGAAATCAAAACAAATTAATTAATTAATTAATAAATAAATAAATAAAGAATATATGTTGGTAGAGAACTATTCATACTGCCACATACATCCGACCTTTCCCAGTTTAAGACAACTAATGACCACAATCATAAATAAAGCATCTTAAACTGACATTAGAAGGCCAGAAATACCTCGGTGTTGTCGATTTAATCACACACATACAGTACAAAACACGAACACACACACCTCATGCTTCTTAACAAACTACCCGTTTCTCAGAGATTATTTGCATGTACTATTTTCATTGCTCATGGCCTCTGGGGTCTGAAGCTCATAATCATCGCCCTGTAAAATAAGATCAAAATCACTACTATCAAATGATAATGAAGCAAAGTCCTGTAAATGGGCGAGGAATTGATGGCTCAATTAGATTCTTTTGTGTCTAGGGATGAGAAATAAGGGACGTTAATAGATGCACGAGCGTGGCAGCTAATAGCAACTCAGGGAAATGTTAGATGTAAAATATGAAAAGCAGCATCTTGGTGATTATGGAGGAAACGAGAGACGCTTTGTACTATCACAAACACTTTGATGTAGACATTTAAATATAGTATTTAGATAGACAAGCTGGGTAATGCGGACTAACAGATACAAAGAAAGAAATATTTGATCCGCAAAAGGGATCTGATGTCCTCAAGACAAATTATTTCCAAAGGTCAAGAGCCTGCTGTTGCTGTCTGTAATATTTGGCTGTCAAAATGAACACACATCTGAGATTTTGTATTCCGCCAAAGGACTAAAATATCCCCTTTCATTATAGGACTCAGTGAGCAAAGCGTTTGATTCAGAAATTGAGTGTCTGATGTAATTCATATACATAACCTCTAAAAAGTGCGCCTGTGCCTCCGAGGTAAAGACTCTGGGATAAATTCAGCGAGGCTGAATATCCTGAATGCCGCCTGCAACATTTTAATGAATAATTCGATGAATAAAATCATACAAATCAGGTAATCAGGCAGTCATGCAGATAATATTTTCCTTTGTCGTCATCAGCAATGACAAAAATGTCTTTGAGCTTGTAAACAGACAGAAATTGCACCCAGATTGGAACAAATTAAATTGCATCAAATGTTCAAATAAGTACAATCCAAATATGCTAAATCATGTTATGCTTCACTGTAATGAGCCTTCAAGTCGTTTTTTAGTTTTGCTTGAGTTTCACATCTTTAAGCCGGGAACAGATTGCATGATTTTTAAAACCCCTTTTTTTCTCCCTACGAAAAAAACATTTGTTTGTGTGTGCTAAACGTACTACATGATGTTTTTTTATTCTTATTAAATTGGTAGTGTTTATAATAACAGATTGACTAGAATAGGATATTAGATACATCTATGTACATCTACAAAAATTATTAAATTAAATTCATGTTTTTTTCTATAGCGCTTTTACAATGTAGATTGTCTCAAAGCAGCTTAACAAAGACGTTCTAGTAACTAGTCCAGTTTTCAAAAGTTTTAGTAACCAGTCCAGTTTAGTTAATTTCAGTGTGGTTTAATTTTTACTGCTGAAAGTCCAAACACTGAAGAGCAAATCCATCGATGCGCAGCTCCACAAGTCCCAAACCAAGCAAGCCAGTGACGAGGAACAAACTTCACCAATTGACGAAAGTGAAGGGAAAAAAAAACCTTGAGAGAATCCAGGCTCATTTGGGAACAACCATTTCTCCTCTGGCCAAACTACTTGTGCAGAGCTGTAGTCTAGGTGCCGGAGGCTGGAGAACTCTGGACGTCCATCGTGGAGAAGCTGCAGGTGTGAGTAGGTCACCAGCGGGTGATCAGGCTGGCCCACAAGATCAATGTGAAGACTCATCTGCCACTGAATCATCCTTAGCTAAATTTAGAATCATACTACACTGAAAATGTATTTCACACATGAGTTCACACATATATTTGACTGAAAATAATATTCTTTTTAACTGAATGAAAAGACAATTTACATACAGCACAACAGTAAACATTACAGTTTCCTTCTTTTTTTGTTTAAACCCAAGCCCCAACCCCAAGACCTTAACATCCCAAGGCAGCTTACAATAATAATAGGATCAAATACAATAATTACAGTCGGGAGACATGCATGTCATAACATAACAGTGACGATGGAGATAAAAAAATTACATTAAAAAATCTTAATTAAATAAATAAGGAAAATGCATTTTTGTCATGCTGTATTGGGAGAAGCCTCCAAGCTCGGAAAGACACCGTAATTCGAGATATTCCCCTTGTAAAGAGAGAGAGCGCGCGATAGGGGTCCAATTACAGTGTCTAGCCTGGCCTCAGAACACTCCCCCGCTCCGATTTAAGTAGGATTTGGATTTTAAGATGTGGAGTTGGGGTGGTGGAGGGATGCTGAATGTCGAGAGAAAATGGAAGTAAGACATGCTATTTATAGGGGTTTGGTCTTATGCTGATTGGATAATAGATTGATTGTGTCATGGTCGGGTGTAGGGAAGAGGCGAGGACTCCAGAATGCAAGGAATTATATTTATTTTAATCTTGATAAACAAATAAACAAACAGAAATTACCCCATAGGGGAAAAACATCACCAAAACTGGGGTAGCAAGGCAGGACTGGGCACAAGACAGGTTGACTCCAACCCACTAAATGGAAGACAAAGAACTGGCACAGGACAGCAGACAAAGGGGAGTTATAAGCAGAACTAACAAACAAACAAACAAACAAACAAACAAACAAACAAACAAACAAACAAACAGGTGAACTGAATAAACTAACAATGGGTTAACAAGGAGGGTGGGACTAGACAATAGACAGGAGCACATGACACAAGTAAACACAAGCCATGTTCTCACATAAACGAGACTAGAACACGCAGCCAATGAGAGAACTCATTAACTGCATGTTCACATGAAACAACACTAAAGCACGCAGCCTTTGTAAACACAGAGCCACAGGCTTAGACAACAACAACATAAACAGAACACAAGACATGAGTACACGATAAATAACTCATCGAGCACTCACACATGCAACGTGCATGCTTCATCCCAGCGCCAACTGAAACCAACTAGACTGAGACGCTGAGAATGAAGCACCACGCTGCAGACAGAACAAACACAAACACCACAAGAGTGCGCGTCCCAAGCATGCCCAGACCAAAAGCAGAAGTGCGCATTGCCCAAGCGCAGCAAAGACGGCGCTCATACAATAAGACACAATGACAGAAAATGAGTGCTCAACCCAAGAAAAATCAAGCAGAGCACAACATATAAGACATGACAGGACTAGTGTCTGGACTCTGCCACCAAAACAAGAATTTACAAGACCGGAGTGGAAGAATCCTGACAGATCGCCAACAATGAATTAGCCTTGTCAAAATATCCTCTGTGTGCTCCTTCTGAAATTTGTTTATAAAGCATCACAAAATGTGATATTTCACCCTGATCTCACGAGGAAACGTAACTATTTTCATTTTGTCAGTTCGGTGGCTAATTCACACTAGTACGAGGTTGTACGAAAATGTGTGATTTTTAAAAGGAAGCAACAAACCCCACCGCTAAACCCAACCATCATTGGGGGATGAGCAAATCAAACTAAAATACACAAATCAGATCTTACAAGTTCATACAAATTAGCCACTAAATCAAAAAGTTACAAAATGGCATTAGATATTGTTTGATATTTTGACAGGCTTTCAGATGAAGCAGCAACACAGAGCCGTAGTTCACTGAGAAGCAACGTGAACAGATGTTAACACAGAACGATTATCTCGATGTCATTATGATCTCATTAAATCAATTTTAAACATAATTTTGCGTAGTTTGTCAGTGAACTACGACTCTGTATAGTAAATGCTACTCAATCTGAAAGCACATGCTGAAAATGTACTTAAACCAGCTGTCAAAATGCACATGAAAATCACTTTAGATTATTGTCAAAATGCACATGAAAATCACTTTAGATTCATCTCCCAACCGTTTTATAATTTGCTAACATGACACCATTAATGGGGACTGTGTGGGACTGGAAATGGAGCATCATAAATGTCAGGAACATCAGAGCCTTGTCAATAAACCCCAAAGTTGGCTGTTATGCTTTAATTATCACCTTGTCTATATGTAGATTTTTTTTTTGTGCATGCAATTTGATGTTATTTTACAGCCACGCAGCACAGTTACAGGAGATAGAAAAGGGAGAAACTGGCTCTGCTGAGAGAGCAAGAGAGAAAGTGGCCATTGAGAAAGACATACAGCTAGATAAAGAACGGCTGCACCTGGAAGGATCACAGCTTTGCAAAAGGTGCAGGTAAGATTTGTAGACCCTAAATGTTTTGTGTTTTTTTTTTATGACTTTCTTTGATTGACATCCCCCATTTCTTTAACGTATTGCAATGTTGAACTTGATTAAATACATAATTCAGTAAATGACTTTCAACCAAACCAAGCTGAGCCAATTCCAAGAAACAGCTAAAACACTTAACTGTCTAACACTCTGAATTCTAGGTACTAGTCTCTCTATTTGTAAAACCCAACACAATCTCATGGCAATTCGTAAATTTTTGATTTAGTGGCTAATTCGTATGAATTCGTACAATCTAATTCGTACAATTTAGTACGATTTGCTCATCCTCCAATGACGGTTGGGTTTAGGGGTGGGGTTGGGTGCCACGCCTCCTTTTTAAAATCGTACATATTCGTATGACTGAACTCGTACGAATTAGCCACTAAACTGACAAAACGTAAAATACTTACGTTTTCTTGTGAGATCAGGCTGGTAAAACTATATAAAACATTGAACTAACCATTTAAATCGAACACTAACAGACTTTATAGGTTTCTGCAGTATCAGATTTTCAGAAATATCAGAAGCTGCAAAATAAGATTGCTTTACCACAATTTTGTGCAAGTTCATTATCATGATATATGTCAATCTATATGCATTTAAATGTTTATAATGTGATTATTTTGCCACCGTCGGCAGATACAATTACATACAATTAATGCATTGTGTTTTTATAAGTGGTATATTAGTTTTGGATTGTATCACCACAACCAAATACTACTATGTCCGGAGAATGAACTCTCTGGTATCTGACACAAATCCATTTTATGCTGTTATACATCCACTTGCGTTTTTCAAACTGAAATAAGTTCACTCTCTCTTTTTCTACATTAATTGTTGTGTCTGGCACACAATCGATGCACCAACATCTTCGTAATGACACTCCAGTACCTCTAATGGGTTCTCTATTAGTGTTACGTGTCCTTTTGCTCAGTGACGATGTCAAACTGTACATAAGACCCTCTTTCATCATTAGGGCACACATTATCCTAAACACGCTGCGTGGATGAAACTGGGGCAAACCAATTCAGGTTGACAAATATCAGTGTGGATTATGGGTTGTTATGTTAGCGTGTACACGTAGATTCCTTTTAGTTAGTATGTAGATTATTTTAGACTCATTTCCACATTAATTTGTGTAAGAAAAGAAAAAAATGGATTATTTATAAAGAGAAACGTGTAGTAACCAGTGTTGACCTTTATGCATAAATTTGTCAACATTTTTTTTGAATATTATATTTTTATTTCCTTAAAGCAACACAGAGCAATACAAAAAGCAACAGCAATTATAAAGACAAAAAAGAAAAAGACAGGAAAAAAAAAAGATTTTAAAATCATTATTACATCAGTTCCTCCAGTATTATACTTGGGGTTGACAGGGTGATGACGGGGTTATACCATTAAACTGTTATCCTTGGCATTTAACAAATAATTAAAAAAGGGATTTCAGGTGGCTTCGAAGCAGACAATGTTATCAGAAAGATTGTGCCTTAAGTCTCTCTAAATGTAAAGTGCTAGAGAATTCTGAAAGCCAGGATTTAAAAAGTGGTTTTGATGCCTTTTTCCATAAACAAAGAATAATTTTTGGTCCCACTTTATATTGTCGCTTATACCTGTGAACTTACATGGTAATTAGATGTGTAAGTAGTATGTAACTACACGTTTACATAGTATTTACTTTTGTATTACTGGTGTAACTACACTCATGTAACAACCCACTGAATAGTATGTGTAAGTACAAATGTGTAACAGGACATCGGTAACAACAGTAGGAAAGTACACATCTGTAACAAGAATTATGTAAGTGCATTGTGTAACAACAATATGTACTTGCAGATGTTTTCCCACTTCCGCACCTGTTTGCAGATCATGTACTTGTGAACACTGTGTGGCTGAACTAATGCTGCATTAGAAGGTTTCACCTTGTGATACCAGTGTACTTACATGGTAACTCCACAGGAACTGTCCACTTAATATAAAGTGTAAAATGGTCACAAATTACTGTGTAACTTGTAGAAATATCTTCTATGCAACACTTTAATAACAGTGTAGTTACATGGTAACTCCACAGGAACAGTCCACAATATAAAGTTTAAAATAAAATTCATTTTTTATTTTGGCCTAGTCCCTTTATTAATCTGGGGTCGCCACAGCGGAATGAACCGCCAACTTATCCAGCATATGTTTTACACAGTGAATGCCCTTCCAGCTGCAACCCATCTAAGCCGAAAAGAAAATGAATGAATGTATGAACAGTAATTTGTGACCATTTTTCACTTTATATTGAGTGGATCCTGTGGATTTACCATGCAAGTACACTTGTATCACAAGGTGAAACCTTCTAATGCAGCCATACAGTGTTCACAAGTACATGATCTGCAAACAGGTGTGGAAGTGGGAAAACATCTGCAAGTACATATTGTTGTTACACAATGCACTTACATAATTCTTGTTACAGATGTGTACTTTCCTAGTGTTGTTACCGATGTCCTGTTACACATTTGTACTTACACATACTATTCAGTTGGTTGTTACATGAGTGTAGTTACACCAGTATACACAAGTAAATACTCTGTACCAGTGTGTACATACACTGTAGTTACATACTACTTACACATCTATTTACCATGTAAGTTCACAGGTATAAGCGACACAATATAAAGTGGGACCCAATTTTTTTTAGCTAACACCATTCCATATTGGACAGCTTTTTTAAATTGATGACTGAACACACGAAGTGAGTTAGACCAACCAAAAACAGCGATTGCTGGATCAGGGGTGAGGTAACAAGAATAAGCCTCAGAGTAAAAGTTGAAAATTTCGCTCCAATAGAGTGTCAAACTGATCATTAAAAACAAAAAATCTATAAAAAAAAAAAATCATTTAGATAACATTTTTGTTTCAGCTGAGGCAATGTAGCAAATTTACCATCCATGTACAAGTCTTTTACAGTGACAATTCCTTTACTGGACCAAATTGAAAATGTGGAGTCATTATTGAGTGATGGCTTAAAGGCGTGGTTATGAGCAATGGGGGTGGACAATGTGGTAGATGGCAACTTAAATGCTTTCCGGGTCTGACACCATATTTAAAGTATAAAGTTTGTGTTGACTACTTTTATGGATGGTGAAGGCGCCACAAGGAGAGAGGAAAGAGTTTGTAACACTCTGTTCGATGGTGAGCCAAGATGGAATGTTACCTGCAGACTCTGCAGGATGAGATTTTTTTCAGTAGGATAAGGCTCAGCAGCTCGCAGCCCAATAATAATACTGGAAGTTTGGCAGGCCTGATCTGCCCTGCAACCTAGGTTTACATACGTGTAGTTTAGAGATACGGTGAGCTTTAAATCCCCACACAAATGGTATCACAATCTTATCGAGAGTTTTAAAAAACTTTTTGGACAAAAGAATTGGAAGGTTTTGGAAAAGATATGAAAATCTTGGCAATGTTACCATCTTGATTGCGTTCACGCGTCCTACCACAGACAGCGGAAGGGTCCTCCAACTTTCTATATTAAGCTTTAAGCTCTCTAACATAGCTAAATAATTTAATTTTTACATATCATTTGCATTTTTCGGTATGATGACCCCCAAGTATCAGGTAGGTTCTGTAAAAAGCTAGGGTCGGACTTGTTAGATACAAGCATGAGTTCACTCTTTTGCCAATTCACAGAGTAACCAGAGAACTTTCCAAAGTCTTCAATAAATCTAACAGGGGTGGGATGGATTGTTCTGGATCGAGTAGGTAGAGGATAAAGTCATCAGCATAGAGGGATATGTGATGGTCTAAGTGTGTTGTTTCTATTAGCAGTCGCAAAGGGTTCTATAGCTATGGCAAAAAGCAGGGGTGAGAGTGGGCACCCCTGTCTAGTGCCTCTATGCAATGCGAATTGTGAAGATTTATCAAAATTAGTGAGCACTGAAGCCCTAGGTTTGCATTTTCACCCAACAAGAACATGATTCTCCTAGATCAAACTCCTGAAGCACTGCAATAATATAGTTCCATTCAATTTGGTCAAATGCCTTTTCGACGTCCAGGGATAAGATGGCGACATTTGAAGCAGAATTGTGTTTTGAGTATAAAATGTTTATTAAGTGTCTCACATTAAAGAAAGAAAAGCGCCCAGGATGGAATGAATCTAAAACATTTTTGATGCCAATGTTAGATGTTGTTTTGACATCAAGGTACATTGCAAACATTTTTTGCTGCTCGTTCAAAATACTTAAAGTCCCCAAGAAATCAAAACTAACCTTATGATTTTGTTAGCTCACATTGCTAGTTTCATGGTGAACAATAGGGTATATGCAGAAGTATGCGGAAGGACTTTTAATTGTTCAGTAATCTGGGTCAAGTGCTTCTGCTGAACTGTATGCCATTACAAAATCGACGCGTTTAAGGTCTGTTTTCTTTAAAAATCAACAATCTCCATAAAGTGGGTCTCAGAATTTACAAGAAGGAAATCATTAAATTGCATTGTTCCGTGTAATGTCTTTAAATATGAACATTTATTTTACCCCAGTATATTCAATAGAGTTTCTGCGCTAGCCTGCTAATGCAGATGGCGCTTGTGTGTAAATGGCTTTTCAGCTCGTTTTATGCTTGAACAACTAAATTGATTATATTTTAATTACATTATACCATTGATGCTGTAAAAGGAACCTTATAAAATTGAAAAAAATCACATTAACCGTTCATCGGAAGTATATCAGTATGGGAAGAAACACTAGCTGTGCATATACCCTATTCATAAGTGCATGTCATTAAGAAAAAAATGTTTGCCCTTCAAATCTTTAATTGAAGTCTGAAAATTCCTGTTTTTTCAGTTAAATTGTCAGATTTGTCATAACCCTTCCTTGTCTGTCTTCTCTGTGTTGTCGTCTTTCAATGTATCTTTGTTTGTATTGTGTCTTAACACATGGCTCAGCCTGTGTTTGTGTCCACCATGTGCTCCTCTGTTCCTCCCTCGTTTCCAGCTGCCACACCCCCTTGTTTAGTCCTTATCTAGTCCTCGTTAGTCTCAGTGTTTACACCTGGTCCTCATGTGCTTTCCTCCCTTTATAATGTGCTCTCCCTCCTCATGTCTTCGTCGGTTCATTACTTCTGATTGTTGCTAGTACTTTCTGCATGTTGTTATCTGTTACCTCTTGTTACATGTTACTGCTAGACGGTGCTTGTTTGTTCTGTGTTGTTGGTGTGTTTGAGTTGTCTTCGTCTAATGTTTGTTTGTATTTTTCAGTAGACCTTCTGAGCCCTCTATCCAGTTCATCCTTAAGTTTGTTTGGTTAAGTCTTTCTATTTATTTCATTAGTTCCATTTGTAGCTTTAAGTGTTTAGTTCCTTGTTTAGGATTTATTTCCTATTTTGATTTTAGTAGTAAAGTCCCATTTGATTTCTCTTTGTGTTCATTACCCTTAGACCCTAACTTTCCTTTCTTAGATTATTATTATTATTATTTGTTTAGTTTCTTTTCGTCGTTTGCGTGTATGTTTCTATCTGTCTTGTCTTGATCCAGTTCTGCGTGCTGTGAGTTCCTGGCTGCTGTAGCTCTGTCCGGCTACCTCTGGCGAGACCTCTACTCTCCACGAGTGCCTCTTCCGAAGTACTCACCACCGCCTGCCTGGCCTGAGCATCCCAGCTCAGTTTCATATCCTCCAAGCTGTCTGTGGCCGCTGCTCTCCCTGTCCAGGACTCTCCAGCTCATCTCCCTCCGTCTGTTGGTGTCATCCCATATTCCCCAGCTTTACCCTTGTCATCATTGGACTGTGTTTCACCCTACCACTACCTCACATATCCACTATTGTCAATAAACACCCCTTCACTCATTCTGTATTTGGGTCATCCTTCCTCCCAGCCGTGACAAGATTACGTATATCTTAGGGATACTTAACATTACATAACTTACATACTTAACCATGCTGCTTCAACTGTCAGTTTTGACAACAAACAGAAATAGTGAGCAAAAGGTGTCTGTTAGGGTTGTCTTGCCAAATGCCTTTCCCCATCTTTCTGCCTACTTTACCACATCCAATTAGCTCGCAGTAGAAAAAACAAGCCACACCCACTGTTTTCTCATTTTATATTCCATTCCTCTAGAAATCGCAATACGAAAAAAAAAAAAAAAAAACGGTCACAGTTTCCGGTTCATGGGGACTTGAAAAAGTGAAACATTTTTATATAGTGGTCACCAAGTTTCATGTTCAATCCCCTCAAATTTTTTAAAACAATTAAGTTAACTTAATCCATTTTGTTGGGGCAACATGAACAAACTGTGTGCAAGACTGCATTTTTTTTTTACAGTGTAGTTAATTGACATCAAATTCATTAATTCATTTTCTTTTCAGCTTAGTCCCTATATTAATCAAGGGTCACCACAGCGGAATGAACTGCCAACCTATCCAGCATACGTTTTATGCAGTGGATGCAACCCATCACTGGGAAACACACATACACTATGGAAAATTTAGTTTACCCAGTTCACCTAGAGTGCACGTGTTTGGACTTGTGGGGGAAACCGGAGCACCCGGAGGAAACCCACACGAACGCAGGGAGAACATGCAAACTCCTCACAGAAATGCCAACTGACCTAGCTGAGGCTTCAACCAGCGACCTTCTTGCTGTGAGGCGACAGTGCCACCCACTGCGCCGCCCTGACATCAAATTGATTAACACTTTTGATGTTTTTACATGTTGATTAGATATAAGGTGCACGCTGGTAGTTATATTTCATTTTCAATCATTTCATTTGATAAAAACAAACCATGCAATAATTATATTCTTCTTCATAATTATTTTCTGTCTTTTTTACCTTGTTGTTAATATAGAGTTTAATTTAATTTTAAATAAAGATTATTGTTCAATTATTACAAAGTTTCTGTCAGATTTACATTATTTTTTTTTATTAACATTCAAAAATTGACTTTTTACTTAATGTTGCCTGTTTTATAAAGGTTTTTTTGTTCTTATTTTGGTCTCCTTTACTTTGTTTTTATATTTGTTCTCGACTGGAGCAGCAGCTTCTTCCACTGCACAAATTCAGCTCTCAGTTTCAGTTTTATTTTTTGTGGTCAGGAAGTTTTCCAACAGTTGTTGTTGCAAGAGTTGAGACAGTAGACTCAGTATTTACAGTATTACTTTTAGTTTTGAAATGTTTTCCTTGATTTCCATAATAATCTGCCACATGCCAGGTCCGGAAACCCGGTATTAGCATCTGAGGTGACAGTACCATTATCATCACTCATGATGGTTACCTTCTGTCTGATTTACTCCAGTTTTAGTGTTCCTTTGTGGCATCATGATGATCGACTGCTTCACAAAATGAGTCCAAACTCATAGCAAGCAGCAAGTACCACGGAAGATAATGAGCTCCACGATCGAAAATAATGATACTTGAATACAATAGCTCACACTGACTGATTAGCATGACCATTTTTTTAAGAAACAGCATCGGCATCTTAAATCCCCATTATCAAATTTGAGGCCCATAAATCACATGAAATCCATGTGTGGTCAATGTTACTTATGACAACCATATTTAATATCACTGAGGATTTATAGTGAAACGTCTGTGAATTCAGTACGTGCTGTGCTAAATGTTGTTGTGTCCCTCAGCTGAAGCGAGTGGTGGCTCTGGGCCAGAGAGATTTGGCAGGCTCTGGCTGTAGCGGGATGAGGGAGTCTGGACAGGCTAATCTCTGGGGTCCTGTGTGACTCTGAAGTCCTTTTAACTGGCGTGTAAAGAGAGGATTCATTTACAGCCTGTGTCTCTTTAACGGCTGACAGAAGATCTCAGGGGAGGATCAGAGAGCAGCAC
>LR812528.1:29012488-29142488 GCA_903798195.1 Danio kyathit
ACTCAGTACACAGGAAAGAATACCGTTTTGTTTGTGCTTTGCTGGTTGATAAATCCTTCAAATGGATTAAAATTTCAATTTCTTTAGTCAGACCCTGTGATAGTTATTTTAGCAAGCTGTCTATTGGTAATGAAACAAAGTATTTTGATTTCTGTCATCTATTGTTCATTTTGTAATACATTTCAGTGTATATTTGTATTTTCACTGCAGTTATTTTATGTCTAATTCTATAAATTCATGTTAAACACTACTTTGAGACATTGTTTACAGCTAAAGAATGTTGAATAAAAAATTGGTGGAGGAAAATGTTTTCTGTGCTAATATAAGAGCAGTAAAAACAGACCAGTCAAATTTGACCGGGAACACTGAAGTAAGGGGCGGGAGGGAAGTCAACACGACAGGAGAGTTAAAACTAGATTATATAAATTTATATTCCCACAGAATGACAACAAAATTCCTTAATTATTACGTCAGAATGAGAGTGTAGTTCCTAGCCATATTGGTCTAAAAATGAAGAACTCTGTCCGTCTTTCTAACACGATGTAAGAGTCAGAAGATGTGAGATGCTAATGGTGTAATCCAATTCAATGATCTATAAGCTAAGCTAGAAATGTTCCCACCAAACCTATTCAATTCAAGTCAATTCATGTTTATTTCTATAGCGCTTTTACAATGTAGATTGTGTCAAAGCAGCTTAACATAGAAGTTCTAGTAGATTGAAACTGTGTCAGTCCAGTTTTCAGAGATGAAGTTTACCTAGAGATTGGATGATTCAAAAAACGGTAAAACTCAACTCTAGGGGAGTTGTAAAATTTAACAGAGGTCCTTTAACAGCATTTTGATAGCAAAGGCTTTGATGTATATGATCATACATAAAGGGGCTTTTAATAATTAACTCAGCTGACAAATATTCACTGAAGTCAGAATGTGACAGTTAACGTCGACCACCTCAAAATACCCCAGTTCACACGGATCTCTGTCCAAAGGCCACCTGCAAAACTTTGATAGCTGAAATTAATCTAGTGTTTTCTCCACATGCCCCTTTTCTTCTTCATCTCATTCTCTGGTTCTTTCATCCTCCAGGCGCTCTAGTGCTGTGAAGTCAATCTGCTTTAATGAGCGCTTCATTAAACGACTGGAGTCCGTCCGCCATCTCCACCACCAACCATTGTTTCACTTCCATCCGAGCGGCCCACGTTCATTCCGCTTTAATTGTATGAAACTGAAATTGCATTAAACCATGATTTCATAGGCTATTATGTTTTTCACGCCTCACACTCTTGTGTAATTGACTTGTTTATATGCAGCCTTTAATAATGAGTTTGTCTTCGTTAATTCAAGAGAAGTTCAGAAATGAAATTTCATTCTTAATTAAACCCATGATGCTGCTTCCAGCTCGCTTTGGAGATTAAAGCGAACTTCCCTCCAGATGTGTAATGTTACCTTTGAAGGTCTGAACGTTGTTCCTCTTGTACTATCTGTAATTGAAAGTTACCGTTGGACTTTTGAATGTCCGCGAGTCTGAACACGTCTGCGGTGAAGTCTAAACACGTCTGAAACATTCTTGACTTTTGTTTACATTGAATAGAGGGTAGGAAAGCTCTTAGTCATTGAGTGTCCACAGGAGGCTGTTTTAATCTCAGTCTCTTTCATTGATTTTCTTCCAGAACTGTAATTTCTGGTGGGGGTTTTAACCCTCCATTTCACAATGTGTGGTCAAGGTGACTCAGATCGTGCTTGTTGTTTTCATCATTGACTTTCAAACTTTAGACTCGGAAAAAAAAAAAAAAATCTACAGCCTTATTGTGTCAGTCTTTACTGGTAAATTACCATTCAAAACAAGACTTTTCTCAAAATAAATCCAACTTTGTGGCTTTATTTCTTCCAATTAGTTTAGGCTTAAATCTCAAAGCTTGTAATTCTGATTTTATTTTTGTCTTCAGACTTTTCTCTTAGAATTGTTTACACATTTACGGAGTACAAATTCTGAGTTTATAGCTCACAATTCTTGCTTTTTTCTTCTTTCTATTTTTCACAATTGTTAACTTCTGTTGTTTTACAATTTTGCTTTGTAGCCATTCTAACAGCTTTTCAGAATTATGAGATACAAATTGCAATTGTCAGCTTTTTTTTTCAGATTTATAATTTTAGCTTATAGTAAGATCAGGTCAACAATCTAGGCTTTACCTGTGATTTTGATGAACTGTTTAGGACTACCAACCTGAAACATTTATGAGTACAGAACAACTTATCCCTCAATATCCCTCAAGGCTGATTTATAGTTCTGCATCAAGCTCACACGTATGGTCCAGTGCAGCCTTCATGTGGTCACAGACCCCTGCACCATGGCCGTCGCACACCTCTCAAAAACTGTAACTACACGTCGCAATGATGCGTAGCGCAAGCTCTGTGATTGGTTGGCTTGGTAGTGCTGATGAGTGTGGGCGGGGGTGAGAGCCACGCGAATCCCTTTGGAGCGAGTGTTTACAAGTGTCGAGTCCTGTGAAGGAGCTCCAGATGGAGACTTTTGTTTTGTGTTTACCTTATGATTAAAGTTATTGCATGTCCACCGGTTCCCAACTCTGAGGCTACGTTCACACTGCAGGCAAATGTGGCCCGAATCTGATCTTTTCGCCCATATGTGTCTCAGGTCTTGACAGTGTGAACAGCCCAAACCGGATGGAATCTGATCTTTTCACTTCAGATTTGTGCCACTTTCATATGTAGTCTTAAATCAGACACAGATCTGATGTTTTGCAATGCGACCGCAGTGTAAACGGTTGTCGGATTTCATGTGACTTTTACAAGAAAGTTGGTTGTTAATTTTGAAAAAGATGATCGGGATGAGCACGGGATGATCGCGATGCTAAAGAGCATCGGGGGTGTTGCGGAAAGGGCATCCGTGCACAAAGGAGGGGGCACTTTCATTTTAAGGACAAACATTATCTCCGAGCGAATAAAGGGCAGGAGCTCAAGCGCCCAAACGCCCCATCAGCACTTGTCTGTTGTTTATAAAGAAGTAAAATAAATAACTGCAAACGGAGATAAACCAACTCCGCCTTTACGGTTCAGTCTGCGGCTGCTCATTAACCCTTGATGAGTTCACCACACCGGTGGTCAGACAGACGCGCGCCGCGGTTGTTATAAATCACAAATGATCGGTGTTTTCAATCACAAGGGACTTATTTTAGGTTTCAAATGCCGAAAAACACATTAGTAGTAGCAGAACAACCCTTTACAGTTCATGTAATACACCACGGTTGTCTGTGAAAAGGGCAATAATCATATTAAGCAGAATCTGACAACGTGCTTCATACAGTACACACATTGTGTGCATAATTAGACATTTTGTGTTGTCCGTAACTATACTTCTGCGCATGCGGGTCAGTTTATGACCATGATCTGTTCACACTGCAAATCTGATATTGGCCACATTTATAACAACAGTGTGAACAGCTAGGCAAAATAATCAGATCTGAGAAAAAAATCAGATTTAAGCACTAAGCCTCGCAGTGTGAACGTAGCCTGAATGAGCGAGTTTGAGCTACTTGTACATTAGAGTTCAGAAAAAATAAAACACCAGTGAAGAAACTCGACAGAGAGAAACATAAAACCCTCACTGCCAGCTAGCGTTTCAGAAGTGATATTGCAGCGCAACACAAACAGCACGCAGAAGTATAAATGCACGGCAACGCACAAGGCAGACGATGTGGGTCACGCTGATCACTCGACGCAGAAGTATAAATCAGCCTTCAGTAAGTTAAAGTCACTTGTGTTTAACAGCTTACCCTAAGTCCTAAAGCCTGCCTTGTAACCCAAATATTTCACGTCGGACAAGGAAAATTCAAGTAAAATACACAAGTAAAATCAAGTTGTCATAAAATGTTTAGTCTTTTTTATATATTGATCAAAAAAATGACAATTTGTAACACCAATACAGAAATGATTGGGGTCATAAAAATTACATGTCTTATTTTAATTTATTGTGAGAAGCTAACATTTATTGCTAGGGATGTAACGATTCCTCGTGAACCGGTTAAAAAAAAATCGATTCAAATATGTGACGATTTAAACCAGTACAAATGTTGAATGAATTTCAATACATGTTTTGAAAA
Organism: Danio kyathit; assembly: GCA_903798195.1. NCBI lineage: Eukaryota > Metazoa > Chordata > Actinopteri > Cypriniformes > Danionidae > Danio > Danio kyathit. The sequence continues at coordinate 29,016,604 of LR812528.1, forward strand.
GAGAGGGTGCTGTGTTTACAGGCTGTGACGAGCGTCCCGAAGGATCATCAGCGTCGCCCTGGAAACAAAGGAGGAACAACTGCACACCCTCAACACAGGCTGATTGGACCCAGCTGCAGCCCATCAGCCGGCTTGCACTTAAACTGCAGCAACACAGCAGGAAGGGGAGAAGGCTCTCCATGAGAACACACACTAATCCGCTCTCTCTCTATTTCCCCAGACAGCAGCTGAGAACCAGCCAGAACCACAGGGGAACTTCACTGAACCACTGCCACACTGGGAAAAGAGCACGTAGAGCACCAAAGCCACCAACCTGAACTCACCACTGGGAAACTCATCACTTGTTGTAAATAAACCACCCTCCGGGGCATTTATTTGAGCTCTCGCTTGTTGTGTGATTCTTCTCCCCGTGACAAGGCGCAAACTCGCTTTACCTGCACATCAGCGCAAGCAAGAAGGTGGGGAGGCAGAGTAAAATGACAGCGGTGAAGTGCACCAGACAAAACAATAAGGCTGTTCTCAATTCCAAGAACTCAGAAAACGAACTTGCGCTCTTGTGAACACGGGTCTTGCCAGGTCACCACAAAAGAACGATCTCGGTAGACTGTGAGAACACAGAAGACGTCCTGTAAGAAATGAGATGCTGTGTTGTTCCTGATGGTCACGTGACATTCATGTATTTTTAAGGAAAAATTATTTAAACATTACAGCATTTATACAATGATTTTATTGTTTTCCTCCTTTTGAATGTATATAACATGCACTAAAACCTTACAAATATACTGTGCATAATACAAATAAAATGATTTTAATATGAATTTCAGCAAATAAACACCATTAAGGCTGATTTATACTTCTGCGTCAAGCGCAGGCATATGCTCTGGCGCTGTCTAAGTGTGGTTACATAGCCCTTGCCATGGCTGTCAGTGACGCTGACACGCATCTCTCAAAAAATGTAACTACACGTTGCAACAATGAACACCAGCGAAGAAACTCAACACAGAGGAACATAAACACCTACTGCCAGCTAGCGTTTCGGAAGTGTTATTGCAGAGGAACACAAACTGTGCGCAGAAGTATAAATGCACGGCTAGAAATATATATATTTCTACACACATATAATCATATATACAGTATATACATATGTCAGAATTATTAGCCCTCTTTTGAAATTTTCTTTCTTTTTTAAATATTTCCCAAATGATGTTTAACAGAGCAAGGAAATTGTCACAGTATGTCTAATAATATTTTTTTATTGTGGAGAAAGTCTTATTTGTTTTATTTTGGCTAGAATAAAAGTAGTTTTTAATTTTTTAAAAACCATTTTTTGGGTCAAAATTATTAGCCCCTTTAAGCTATATATATTTTTGATAGTCTACAGAACAAACCATCTTCATACAATAACTTGCCTAATTACCCTAACCTCCCTAGTTAACCTAATTAACCCAGTTAAGTATTTAAATGTCACTTTAAGCTGTATAGAAGTGTCTTGAAAAATATCTAGTCAAATATTATTTACTGTCAACATGACAAAGATAAAATAAATCAGTTATTAGAAATTAGTTATTAAAACTATTATGATTAGAAATGTGTTGAAAAAAAAAAACTTCTCTCCGTTAAACAGAAACTGGGGAAAAAAATAAACAACAGGGGGGCTAATAATTCTGACTTCAACTGTGTGTGTGTGTGTGTGTGTGTGTGTGTGTGTGTGTGTGTATGTGTGTGTGTATATATATATATATATATATATATATATATATATATATATATATATATATATATATATATATATATATATATATATATATATATACACACACATTTTTTAATCACAAAATTGTCTGCAAATTTCTGGGAATTACCACTACAAATTTTGTCATATTTAATCGCAAACAAAATAATTAGAAATTTGTGAAAAACTAGAGGGTCTGCTTTATATTCATGTAAGCATCCAACATTAGATGGATGTTGTGTACTTCTATACTATAACTTAATTACATTTGTAACTACTCTGCATTTACACCTCTCTCTTAAAATTGAGAGTGAAAGTGTTCCTAATATAGATGAATAAGGACAACATGGTGAGTAGAGTAATTTCATACCAGAAAAAAGATGGAATGCCATTTCTTGTGTAAACCGTGTGTTTATCATCAGACCATGCATTCAGGAAATTACACAGTGATTTTGCAAGGTTTAATTGTGAAGAGGCAAGTTTCATACCCAAGTCATTTTAAGGCCACAGTGGTACTGAAAATAGTTATTTGTCCACTACAGAGTAACAAATGTGAGGAAGGACTTCTTAAAGCCTGTCAGCACTGCTGCTCAGGGACGAACAGATCTGGACACGAAGAACAGCCTGTTGTGACATCTTTGTTTTGCATGAAGGATCTCCAGGGATGTGCTCATTAATCTAATGACTGATACTGGGCCTGTAGATGTTTTAGGCTATGCTGACTTACATAAACTCGCTCAGAGGCACTGGGAAAGATCATGTCAACTATCTCTTCACTGCATAAAGACATGTGGGTTAAAAGTCGAGGGGCACGTACAGGTTCCAGGGTTGTGCTTGAGAGATTTAGTATATATCATGTAATTAATCAGCCTATAAATTGGTTCGCAGCCGCAAGAGGACATGCTTAATCTACTGGGTGCTTTAAAGTAGACCAGTTTGTGATTAATTTTACAAGCAGTGACACAGTGTTCTTACATATTAGGAGACCTTGAGAAACTTTTCTTTTATGCTGCAAAAGTTTGTGCTACCAGGTGTCATGATAATAGATTTATTTGCTGCTATATTTGTATCAGTCTGCTTGAATAAATAATAATAGTAATTGTTAAAGTAATATTAATTAAAAAAAGCTATTATTAGTGCAGTTATTGCTGTTAAGTAATATAAATATATCTATAGCTTTTATTACCATTTTAATTACCACTTAACGTTAATTATGAACTTAAAACTTTTTAGCATAATATTTAAAGGGGTGCGTAAATAACTTTTGCACTTTATTTTTGCATCATTAGTAAGGTTTTCACGATAATGAAATCCGGTACCAATCGATACATAAATTTTAAAACGTTAATTTCCCCCAAACATTTGAGCACTGTCGAGCACGTACTTAAAGTGGTCCAGAGTGTATTTTTAAGGCTTGGTTGTGTTTATAAGATGCAAAGCATTGTGTGCTCATGCTTCATTTGTAAAAAATCACGTTGTTTTTCATATATCTTATTTTAATTATATACAGCTACTCAGCTAACATAAAAAAACGACTGTCATATTTCCTAGTTCCTCCGAAAGTCCTGCCCTCAAAAGGCTCTGATTGATCAGCTAACATAATGTGTTGTGATTCGCGGATCGGCTCCACAACACCAGGAAAAGCGTCATGCCTATAATAGCATGCGCTGTGCCTCGGCTGTGTAAATACTGTCAGTCAGAGTAGCTGTTAGCTGCAGCAGTTTGAGCCTGAATCAGACAGAAAATGAAAAGAACACAGCTGAACCTCACGCCTGCTCTCCAAAATAAAACCTGACATGTGTCTTTCACATATATTTGTAATAAGCATGTGTAAGTAATATGAAACTTTCCACATATCTTTTGCAAGTTTGTTATTTAAGATGTAGAACGCAGGGACACTGCAGCGCTGGTAAAGATTGTGGGTGTTTACAGCGGTTTGACGGATAAATATGAGTTTGTACCTAAATTGTTAACGGTGCCAAACAGCATTTCCCATTGTTTACATCCTTGTTTACGTCCTTGCTACAACATACCATTAACGCTAGACACTATGCTTGTAATAGATCCTTTTTAACAAATAAAAACACTTACAGGTTGTGGCTCATAATCCACAGCTTTGTCTATTATGGTTGGAGCTGCTCCTTCTTTGAGGAGTTTAACAGAAATCCAGCACTGAACTGGGAGAGATTCTGGAAGCTGTTCTTTGTCAAATGCTAGCTATATATGTTTTTTTATAATTCTCTGGAACATAATTAAAATAAAATTTTAAGCACTTCTCTCTTTGTGTCATGTCCTTTGGTAACCCAAATACTGAAACAGAACAAGCTCTGTGGAAATAGCAGCGTTTGGGCGGCATTTTAGCTTTGCCTGAATGCGCGTAACCTGAAGCATTTGTGATCTCACTAACCCAGATGTATTTTTTTGTAGTCCCCAAACTTCATTCACTGTAGGCTTTGCTAAGCTAACTCTGTAAAAGCCAATGTCTGGTTAAAAGCCGCGTTTCATCAGCAGATCGCTTGTATGTCAGCTTATTAACAAACCAGCAGATCGACGTGACTTCGAAATGTTCCAGTTTTATTTGCCCCTGTGTTTACACTCAGTAAACATTGGTGAGTTCGTTGAACTGATGACCTTCACGGTCAATCACAGTCATTTCTGTTGAGCACCTAAACACAATGGCAAATCAGCAGCATTTAAGAACGTGCTTAACAGAGCTTAAATTTTCGCCGGAAATGCATGTTTTGAAAATTTCAGTACCGATTGGTACCAAATTCCAGTGTCGTGACAACCCTAATTATTAGTTTATCTATGTAACTGCAACTGAATTTGACAACAACGGATGAATTTTAAAGCAAATTATATGTCAAAGGTGTAACTTAATTTTGATTTAAAACATTTTTCCATGTCCACAATAATCAAACAAAACCAATCATGTCAAATTAGCCACAGACACTGATTTTTACAATAAGTCATACAGGTTTAACACATCCTGTGACTCGAGGCAGAATTACAATTCCAGGTGAATTTCTAAACCTTATAACCTGGTTACTTCATAGCGACTTATACACCAGCACCTCCTGCAAGCTTCCAGTAATTGTTTATGGATGCTCTGCAGGCTCCTATACCCTGAGAATCCCTCTGTTCCTGGGATTCATTTCTTCCCTCAGGGCAGCAGAGCTGAAGAAGACGCAGGAGGTGAAGCAAGGCTCTGCTGCTGTTTCCTCCTGATCAAATCTCTCCAGTACTTAGTGTAGCAGATTGCCAGAAGCTATTAGCCATATCCTGACAGAGTCGCCACAGTCTGGGGCTCCTGCCATCACAAAGATGTCAATTAATATCAAGAGCGACAGGTGCCTGTAGCCCAAGCAGCGTTTATTTGTACGCTGTGTGTGGCCGTGAGTGAGGGACAAAAGAGAAAATGATAGATTGGCCAAGATGTGTGCTTTTATATAACTCTGTTTAAAACCTGCCTCGCTGTCTGCGTACATCTGATATAAGGCTCTGAAATCACAACTGAAATCACATGAATGATTGCTCTGAAAGTGCGTCATACAAACAGAGCTCTGCATGCTAAAATCATGGGAGATCTGACTCATAATAGATTTTTTTCATCAGATCTAGCTTCTGTGTCTTAGTTATTCAAAAAACTTGACATTGCAGTACTTTTAAAATTGTTGCCTCATGTTGATGAACCACATACACTCACCGGCCACTTTATTAGGCACTTTATTTTGCCTTCAGAACTGTCTTAATCCTTCGTAAAATAGATTTAACAAGGTACTGGAAATATTCCTCAGAGATTTTGGTCCATATTGACATGATAGCATCACTCAGTTACTGCAGAATTGTCTCCTGTCCACCACATCCCAAAGGTGCTCTATTGGATTGAGTTCTGGTGACTGTGGAGGCCATTTGAGTGCAGTAAACTCATTGTTATGTTCAAGAAACCAGTCTGAGATGATTCGCACTTGATGACATGGCATGTTATCCTGCTGGAAGTAGCCATCAGAAGATGGGTACACTGTGGTCATAAAGGGATGGACATAGTCAGCAACAATACTCTAGGTACAGTAGGTACTCAGGTAGGCTGTGGCATTGACACAATGCTCAATTGGTACTAATAGGCCCAAAGTGTGCCAAGAAAATATCTCCCACACCTTTACACCACCACCACCACCAGGCTGAACCATTGACAAAAGGCAGGATGGATCCATGCTTTCAAGTTGTTGATGCCAAATTCTGACCCTACCATCTGAATGTCGTAGCAGAAATCGAGTCTCATCAGACCAGGCAATGCTTTTCCAATGTTCTACTGTCCAATTTTGGTGAGCCTGTGCGAACTGTATCCTCAGTTTCCTGTTCTTAGCTGACAGGAGGGCACCCGGTGTGGTCTTCTGCTGTTGTAGCCCATCCGCCTCAAGGTTCGACATGTTGTCCCCACATTGATCCTGTGGGCCAGCCTGACCACCAGCCGGTGCCCTACTCACACTTGCAGCTTCTCCACGATGGACGTCCAGCTTCTCCAGCGTCCGGCACCTAGACTGCAGCTCCACACAGGAAGTTTGGCCAGAAGAATAATAGTTGTGCCCAACAGAGCCTGGTTTCTCTTAAGGTATTTTTTCCCTTCACTTCGTCAATTGGTGAAGTTTTTTTTTTTCCTCATCACTGTCGCCACTGGCTTGCTCTGATCGGGACTTGTAGAGCTGCACTTCGGTGGATTTGCTCTTCAGTGTTTGAACTTTCAGCAGTGAATTTAAACCACACTAAACTGAACTAAACTGAACTTCAACTCTGAAACCCGGACTTTACTAGAACTACTGACAATCTACATTGTAAAAAGTGTTATACAAATAATCATGAATTGAATTGAATTGTGCATTCAAGGATGCTATTCTGCATACCTCGGTTGTAACGAGTGGTTATTTGAGTTACTGTTGCCTTTCTATCAGCTCGAACCAGTCTGGCCATTCTCCTCTGATCTCTGGCATCAACAAAGCATTTGTGCCCACAGAACTGCCGCTCACTGGACATTCTCTCTTTTTCAGACCATTCTCTGTAAGCCCTGGAGATGGTTGTGCCGGCAAATCCCAGTAGATCAGCAGTTTCTGAAATACTCAGACACTTTCACTGTCCATAAGTGACATAGTGAAACTTCCCCTCCATACCATCCACCACCATCAGGTTGGCCTTGTTTTCACTCAGGGGTTGGCTCTCCTACCTTCAACTTCAGGCAGGATCTGCCAGCTCATTCAGAAATGTGTCACATAGATGGGGCTTACGCCATTAGACTTAATGAAAGGTCAGTAACTAAACTTGCATTTATCTGAATGTTACGGTCCCTACTTTAAGTACAACTCGTGAATCAAAGACAACGTAACATAAATAAACAACGGCCAAAGTGCTCAATCTAAATTATTTATTAACATAACATAACTAACAAAGCAATCCAAAATGACAAGAGATGGGGAGCCAAACAACATAATAAATAACAACCAAACAAACAAACCTAAAACAGGTTGGAGCTCCCCACTCCAAACAAATATCTAAAGGAAAGCATAAAGGAGAACACAACAATAAAGCCGTCAAAACTGTGGTGGCGTGGAGGAATGAGGGATCTCTAGAATTCCACTTCCGTCTGCTTTAAAGGCCTGACGCCACCAAATCAACCAATAGAAAACTGAAAAGGGGAAAAAGATAAACAAGATTAATTGAAAGTAATAATTAAGGGCAGGAGTGAACGCCACACGCAACACCTCCACCCCCAAAATGGTGACTGGTAAACGAAACAAAAATACACCAATAAAACACCACCCATCACCATACGGTAATACGTGACATTGCATCGGCCAGCACATTATCTTTACCGGCAACATGTTTCATTTCCAAGTTAAAAGCTTGGACAAACAAAGCCCATCTCATCAAACGTTGGTTAGAATTACGCATTTTATGAATAAAGATGAGAGGGTTGTGATCAGTGTAGACAGTAATTGGATAAGATGAAGATCCAATATAAACTTCAAAGTTGTTGAGGGCCAATACTAGCGCCAGAGCTTCCTTTTCAACTGTAGAGTATGCTTTTTGGTGTTTTTGGAATTTTTTGGAAAAGTAGCACACTGGGTGCTCAACTCCATCAAGCCCATCCTGCAATAGCACAGCTCCTGCCCCCACATCGCTAGCATCAACAGCCAATTTGAATGTACGGTCATACACTGGAGCAGCCAAGACGGGTGCATGCATTAAAAGGGATTTAAGTGCCTCAAAAGAATGTTGACCTTCCGGTGTCCATTTAAAAACTGACTTCGGACTTAAAAGGTCTGTGAGAGGAGAAACTACTGTCGAAAAGTTTTTACAAAAACTACGATAATATCCCGCCATTCCCAGAAAGCGCTGTAATTCGCGACGTGTGGAAGGAACTGGGAATGACGTGATGGCCTCAATCTTGGCATGTACTGGTTTTACCATGCCACTGCCCACAATCTTACCCAAGTAGACTACCGTTGCTTTTGCAAAATCACATTTGGCCAAATTAACTGTTAAATTGGCTTCAGTCAATTTCTTAAAAACCTGTGTTAACTGACAGATGTGTTCTTGCCACGTTTTCGAATGAACAACTATGTCAACTATGTCATCTCACATCCTGGCACTCCCCCCAACACGCAGTTAACTAACCGCTGAAATGTCGCAGGCGCATTGCGTACTCCAAAAGGCATTACTGTATACTGTAAAAAGGCATCAGGTGTAACAAATGCCGAGATTTCCTTCGCACGTTGAGTTAATGGCACCTGCCAAAAACCCTTAAGAAGATCTAACTTTGTCACAAATACAGCCGACCCCACACGGTCAACACAGTCTTCCATACGAGGAAGAGGGTGACAGTCGGGTTTTGTGACACTGTTAACTCTTCTAAAGTCCGTACAGAAACGATCAGTTCCATCAGACTTTATAGCCAAAAGGCAGGGTGAGCTCCATGAGCTAATACTAGGTTCTACAATACCATGAGTCAACATATAATTGACTTGATTTTGTAGTCGCTGACGTTTCACAGGGTTGACGCGGTATGGATGTTGTTTAATCGCAGCATTGGCACCAACATCGATGTCATGCTGCAGCACATGAGTCTGGGATGGAACATCTGAAAACAGGGAAGCATGACACTTAATTAATTGAATTATGTCTGTTCTCTGGGAGTCAGAAAGATGCAAAAAACAAGAGTCAAGATTAGCCAGCATATCAGAATTGTTTAAGCATCCTTGAACTGTAGCCACAGATGGACTCTCAATGTCACCATCAGCTTCAAGATCAGAAAGCGACTCCGAGGTCCCAATGACACTGTCAGCACCCGATGACAACCCGGACAATGATTGTACCTGCAATACACTTGAGACAGTTGAACACTCAGTGTTAGGCATAGATGGAGAGGTTTTTATTTTTTTAGAGCTGTGAGGAATCGTTTGCCCACGATCATAATAGGGTTTGATCATGTTGATGTGGCAGAGTCTGCTACGACGCACACGATCAGGAGTAGAAACCACATAATCCCTGTCACTTACCCTTTTTTCAATTACATATGGTCCACTAAACCTCGCCTGAAGACTACAGCCAGGAATAGGTAAGAATACCAAAACTTTGTCTCCCGGCTTAAACTGTCTGTCCACACTGTTCTTATCAAACCAGTTTTTCATCCTGGATTGAGCAACTGATAAATTCTGTTTAGCCAAGTCACATGCACAATGTAGCTTGTGCCGAAAAGAGCTAACATAATCCATTAATCCATCATTACCCAGCAGATACTCCTGTCAACCTCAAAACAAATGACATTTCATGAACCACACTCCAGTGGTTGAAATCTTATTCTCAGGTTTATCCTCCAGGGTGGGTGTCTTGGAAGGGTGAAAGATATACAAGTGACAACATCAAGCTACTGGGGAGCTTCAGGGCTCAGTTCTAGGACCATTTATTTTCTTTATTTATCTACATTGGAACACTATCTGTCATTTAAAAACATGGCTTTAGAAACACCCTCAACTCTACCTCTTATTCCTGCTTTACAGGACAACCAGGAACCTTGAAGTTGTGATTGAAGATCAGATGAACTTCACAGACCACAGTGTAGAATGGCCCAGTTCCTTTCTGTTAAAATATGCTATACAACACTTCGAGACCTGGCTTTTATTCTGTCAAGGCTGGATTATTGCAATGGCAGGTCTTGCCGCCAGTACTATCAAAACTCTGCAAATTATCCAAAACGTGGCAGTGAGAGAGATTTTTAATGAGGCAAAGAGAGCTCACATCACACATCTGTCCATCAGATTGCACTGACTGCCAATAGTCACTCAAATCAACTTCATAACACAGATGTTTGGCAACAGAACAGGCACTGGGTTTGCACCCCTTTTACATAAACTGACTACTTCATACTTCAGAAGCTTGTGTTCTGCATGTTAACAACACATTATGGTGCAATCAAAGGAGCCACAAAAAGACCTTTACCTTGACTGTTCCCTGTGTGTTGAATCATTTACTCAACCAAAGCAGCTGGCTATTGTGTAATTTTTAAGGAACTGCAAAATGTGCATAATTTTTCATCAACACTTGGACAACCAATCCAAGATTTTTTTATTCTATACATTTTTAATCATTAAAGGTGATGTATGTAAGTTTTTGACTCTTCTAAAACATTAAAATACCATAATATGTCTGCAGATATTTAAGAAACATGCCAAGTGAACGTTCTTGTTTATCTAAAAAAAAAAAAACAATGCTGAGGTCAGAAATTCTTCTTTTGAAAATGTCAGTTACGTGCTGGAACAATGTCTTTGTTTTGGTTCTTTTAACCCGCCCACTGCCAGTTTATTCAATTATATTTCAGCATCCCGGGTTGCCTCATTCAGAAAGACTCTCAAAGCATAACCGAACGCCCGTAACCGAAATGCGACCTCCGGTGGACAGTAGCAGCCTCAAAATGAGACGCAGGTTCAGAGTTTTACAAGAGGTGGTTATTAATTAGCAAATATAAATATTACGAGCGTAAACATTAGGTGAGCAGGTTACATTGTAACCCCATTGTCCTAACAACATGCTACGTGACAAGATTTGCAGTGATAAGCAATTTGGATGTTGGCACCAAATGAAACACAACAGAAATTTAAAGGGCACCTATGGTAAAAAATCTACTTTTCAAGCTGTTTGGACAGACATATGTGTAGGTATAGTGTATAGACCGTCATATCGGGGTGATATAAACACACTCAGTCCTTTTTTTTCAATTTAACAACATAAAAACAGTGGACCAATTGGAGCGGTTTTCAGAAGTGCAGCCCCCCCGCCCACCAATATTGATTGACAGGTGCGCATTACCATATCCTCAGTATGTTGTTTCACGTCCGCCATTTTCAGCGTGTGAGTCAAAGCGAAGTCACCAAAGAAACACCCTTGCTCTATTTTTAAATCATGTAAGGCTCATTGGGCTCAACATTCACCAAGTTATCGCTCTCCTCGCCACCAGTGTTTGGGAGTTTTGGTGGGTTTGCATACATGTGTACTTTTCATTGCGTCTTCCTTAAACTTCAGCGGTTTGCATTTCCCACGGTCACAGAAGCTCCCTGTCATCTTAACTAGGTGCAGCTGGAAAGTGCGAGCGCGTTGCCTCACGTGCGCGTCCCTCCATTGGAAATAACGAACTAACGACGCGCAGCGCCATGCTTTTCGCGGTGTCGCGGATGAAAGTGAGGACCGGGAGGGTGTCGCGGATGAAAGTGAGGACCGGAGGGTTCGCTCACTATTCTGCCGCCTAGGTCGCCTCTATGGACGTGCTGGCCCTGCTCAGGACACTGTTCATATATTGCCGCACCACAGAGCGTTATCTGAATAGTTTCATTTTAAATAACATGCGAATGTGCGCGTCTGGTATGCCGTGTCGTGGCTCTGAGCGGCGCATCCGGTGTACGACGCCCTTTAGTTATAGCCTCAAGCAGGTCGTACATCAGAAGCGCCGCTCGGCGACAAGCAGCGTCGCGACACGCAGCGGTATGCATTTCTGAAATCTAAACATAAGTTTCTATCAGGTGACACACACCGGTGCCGCAAGTGTGTGATACTTTTAACTGTCATGTGCGCGCCGCGTCGCGGTGCATCCGGTGTGTGATGCCCTTCAGTCAAAGTTAAATCAGTGTGCTTGGTTTTTAGTCTCGGTTTAGGCTACAAGCTCAGAGCTTTAAACTAGCACACAGTTGGCTGTAAAACTATACAAAGACACAAATGATTTTGTAGTCTCTGTTTGGTCTGTGTCCGAGTTGTACATGTACAGCTGAATGCTGGTACTCTCACTCATGTTGCTTCTCTCTGTCTGCCTGTCTGTGGCCATACACAAAGCGGGGAGCTCTTGGCTCCGCCCCCTTGTTAAGTTGGGCGGGAACTCGAAACTAATTTTCATGTGAAGCAACACACCACTAAAACAACAACCTGTGTACATGACCCCAAAATGACACTTTTTAACACATTATAATAAAAAATCTGAATTGTGTTTTGAACTGAACCTAAACTGGCACACTCAGAAGAACCATAATATTAATATTACATCTTAAAAAAGGGGTAAAATAGGTGCCCTTTAAATACAGCCATTCAGAAACAACGAATATGCACTCACTCACGAAATGGTAAGCTTTATAATCTAATTAATACATATTAAACCTCTTTAACATTATTAAGTGTACATGCTGAAACACTGATGTGTTGATTTATTTTATTTTCATGATCTGAGGTAAACTATCTGCTGCTGCTTTCAAACTCACGTCATTAGCATAAAGCACATGAGGTTTACCTGAGGTGATCATTGTCAGCTTTCTGCTGTTCAGTTGCAAGAAATAGAAGCCATTTCTAATATACCAATTCGAGGTGTTGGTTAGGACAAAAACTCCTTTTAATTTGAAAACATTCCTTCTATTGCGTGCCATTGCTTTTATATAGAACACAATTTAAATCAACCTTTAGGCTTGATTGTCAGACTTGCTCCTGTTGGTCCTCAATCTGGCAACCTGCGCTTGCTTTTGTTTTGATCCAGGAATGCAATATCTAGTTTTACCACTGGGTGTCAAACTTACATACTGCACCTTTAAAAAAAGGAAAAATCTTACCAACCCCAAAATTTGTAATGGTAATGAGTGTACTTCCCAGGTGTGTGTGTGCTGGAGTCATGAGAGTGTGCAAATAATAGGCTTCTCTATCTCAGTCCCAAGTGGGAATAGCTCTCTTCTTTTGGATAAGTGTTTGGCACGGCTGTTGTTGTAAACAACCAACATCTCAAAGAAAATCCCATACATGCTTCATTTTGAACTGCAAACAGTCTCTTTCAGCAGCGTGCCTTGTGGAAGCCAATCCGTGACTAATGAGTAATGACTAATTTCCTTACTGAGAGACAGCTGGAGTTCTCTAGAGAACCCCAAAACAATAAAAGTGTTTGTCTACAGGCTTCAGACCTATAAATTTAACAAATGTACTGCACGTAAATCTGCTGTCACACAAATCCCTCGCTGGAGATAAGTGTGCAAGCCTGGTGACTTCAGCACCCTCCGTCGAGACAGCAACATGGCTAATACCCAACGAAACTGATCCATGACTCAACTTGTCTCAATGGGCTGTACCTGTGAGCAGGACTGTGGGGGAGTGAGCCAATGTCAAGCCTTTTCAACGGATCAGTCGCTGGAGAATATGAGGCCTCCCCGCTGTCATAACAGAGAGAGTGGAAGTGGGACCTCCACTGAGAGCCTCCTTTGATGGGCCATTCATCTTGGCACTCTCAGCTGATGTCAGATCAGTATTAACAGAACTGTGAGTGCTAATGACTCATACTCCCACACCTGTAGAGATGGATTAACTGAAGAGAGCAAGAGATGAGTTTACCTGACTAACCATTTATCAGGTGCCTGTAGTAGAAAGGCACTTGCATAACTAGTGCTGTAATTAATCACTATTAGACCAGGGTAATTTGCACATGATTGTTTGCTTTGTAGCATCTGCCATTCGAATTAAGCCGCAGTCACACTAAAGTTTGAGCTTGCGAAATTCTGTCGTACGGCGCTGCGAAAAGGGGTGGGATTAAACAAGATGATTAGACATTAAAAAAAGCGAGCGATTGCTCCATGTTTTAAATTTCTGTTCAGAGAGGTCATGTTTTGATCCTGGATTGGTCTCACACAGTCAAGTGACGCGATTTCGCAGGTCAGAGTTCACTAAGCTTGAACTTTGCACCACAGCGAAATGCGAAACTCGATGCATGACCCTGCGTTTCCGGTCTGACGCATTCGCGTGCGTATGAATGGAAGTCTATGGGGAGTAAAGTCCAGTGTGACCGCGGCTTCAAGTGTAGGTGATTCAGGTAGAATGTTCTCTTTATTCTTTTATCACTTTGTACATCCCCTTTTTTGATGACTGAATGAGTTATATCATGTCAAATAAATATGAATATTCACAAAAGTTGACTGTACTCAGCGATCCTCATTTACATACAAAAATAAAGTTCTGTTTAAATGATTAGTTCACCCAAAAATTATATTTGTTATTAATTACTCACCCTTATGTTCTTTCAAATCCCTGAACTTTCATTAATGTTTAAAATATAAATATTTGGTTTATAATATAAATATTTTAGGTGAAATCTGAGAGCTCACTCATCCTCCATACACAGAAAGGTTCTAAACTCATTCAAAGTTCAGATAAATGTCAAATACATCCTCAAAACAGACCATATGCTAGGGCTGCATGATTAATAATAAAAAAAAAAAAAAAGATCGATCTTACGATCTTATTTCAGCACCTTTACGATTCAGCCAATTATTGTATTTTTAAGTTTGGGAGAAACATAAAGGTGGTTGCACAAGCCTTCACATTGTTTTATACACATTGCTCAGCAACATGGACACCTCCAAATGGTGTTAAAAGTGTCACATTCTGTATTTATAAGGTATAATTCACCCAAAAATGTCAATTCTGTCTTAATGTAATGACGTATGTGCGGCTGTAAAATCACACATGAGCTGACGCACTGTTTGTTTACTAACAAGAGGATGCGCAAGTGCCCGAGAGTTCTACTTTAGTGAACAGAACCTGAAAAGGTTATGAATTACAGGTAATAAAGTTGGGTAACACTTTATTTTGATGGTCCATTTGAGTATTAGTAGACTGTCTGCTTAATATCTGTTGACACTGACATTTAACAGTCCTTCAACAGACATTTAACTGACTATAAGAAACTTTGCAATTACATGTCAACTTACACTAACCCTAACCCCAACCCTAACCCCAACCTAACAGTCTACTTATAATCTAATGATAATTAGTTGCAATGTAACTTAAATTCAACAAACGGACCGTCAAAATAAATTGTGACCTAAAGTTGTAAATAACGTTCAGTTTGTTGGACAGAGCGATTGTTTGGGAGCCGCGTAGGAATTATGATTTCCATGTATGTTTTTTTCTCGGCAGTGACGGCAGCCATGGCATGAGGGCTCTTGGCAGTGTGTTGTGCATGAAAATAAATGTTTGCAAGGTCAGTATAACTACTATAGCCTATATAGTGCAAGAAGGAATCAGATAATGACAAATGTCTCATTTTACCAGTGAAAAAAATGGTCTAATAATGTTGTCAAAGACAGATTGTAAGCACATGTCGGAAACATAAAAAAATTAACTTCAGAATTATGAATAGTTGTATTCTGATGTAATCACTTTACTGTGCATTAACGACCAGGACAAATTTAAAGTCTGTTCAAGTCCACCATTCCAAGTCTATACAAAATTTAGTATTTTAACCAACAGTAGACCTACACATAGGCCTAATATTATTACTGTTGTTTTACCATGTTTGAGAATTAACACTAATAATAGCCTACTAACCTTTATTTTACATCTACAGAATCCTGAAAAAAGCGGTTCAATAGGAAAATTGTCAAGCTGCAAAAATACTTTTGTGCACACATAAAAAGCCCATTATGACTTTATTCTAGTTTTATTTCCTCTTTGTCAGTATAGGGTGCACAGTCATGTGTCAAGCTTGGCTGCACAATTTAAAAGTTATCATGGCTGAAAAACCTATAATATTGTATTCCGAGATATACTGCAAAAACACAAACCAACACATTCTGTGATGATGCAGCATTTTGGAAAAACTTGACTGAATTTTACTGTGACAACACCATTCTAAAATGGTAGAGACATCAACACATCAGTATAGAGAGGTTGAATGTGGCATCTAGGTTTAAATATCTATGATTGCAAAGTTGATTTTTTCATGTTTCAATGTAGTTACTAAGGGGTTCTCAATACCCCATAAGTGGTTCCGTTCCGATCAGTTGGAGTAGAAAAACTTTTGCATAGATTATGGTACAGACATGTTTCTTTTTTCCTATGATTACTGACATGTGCAGGAACTACAAAAATTAATTACAGCAACCTAGACCACACAGAACCTAAAAGGTACACTTTTAAATTTGAGTTTACAAAAAAAAAAAAAAAAAAAAGTGTTTTTGGAGTGGTTTATTATAAAACAGACAACAGTTTTAATCACTTTCAACAGTGCTTTATGAAAATTCAAAGGTTTTTTTTTAAAATGATACCAAAGTTTTGCAATTATACCTCTGCATGTAGATTTTAAATTTGGGTAGGCAAAATCCAGACGGAAACTCCAAACTAGCACTTGACTTTAAGAGGTTAAAAATAAGTGAAAGTAAAACATTTTTTAGATGTTAGCATCAGAATGTTAGTTTTAAGTATATCTATAAGATATTGTGCTAAAAAACAGTAACAATATTTGCATTTAGAAGTTATAAATATGATATAAACGTCCAAAGCTTGCAGTTTGTCACTTTCACTGAAATGGATCAACAATTTTTCAAGTCAAGTTTCTAATCACATCTTGACCAACCAAATGCTCTCTAGCATCTGACATGCCCCGCCCCCTTCAGGATGATTCTCATTTGCTTTTAATTTGATGCACTTGAGCTCAATCATTCTTACTAGCAGAGCTGTGATAAAACAAATTGCTATTGGCTGTTTTTTTTCTAAAAGAGGAGTATGTCCTACCCTCTCTTCTTGTTTCAGTTCCAATTACGTCAAAAAAAAAGTGCATTTTAAAGCACTTCACCTTTAACAATTTTTTTAATGCAGGCCACTTGTTTTGAATTAAAAATGTACATTCGAATAAATATAAATAATGTATTTTCTTTTTTCCCTTTTGAAAATAGGAGACTTTCATATTTTAATGATTCCTAATGTCTTTGGCAGTGAAATTAGCCCAGAGCACCAGTGCTTTCCATGCTGTTTTCTGCATGAAAACTAGTTCTTACTTCACTAACTCAATCATAGTTGCTAATTACTTGTGAGTGAGTCATTGAGGTGATCTGCTAAGTGCTTTCTGGCTGTTTAAGGCCAAAGGCCGCACAACCGGACGTGACTTATGCAAATGCCTGAGTGCTCAAATACAAGGAAGCCTTTAAACTGTGTGGCATGTGCATATTCTTAATAGAAAAAAAGCAGTTAGACCTAGTGAACCCATTTCTGATTTACATGCGATGTGACATGTCCTAGGGATTGCCCGCATCTGAGTACTACGCGTTTGTAAGTGTGCGTGTTCATATGTATGTTTCTGATGATGTAACATTTCTGCGTCTGGTTATGCCAAGGTTGTGCTCTCTGTTGGACTGAGGTCACATTGTGCGCCCAAACGGGAATGAAACATGGTGCTTCAAACTGATTCAGGTTCATTTCCTTAAACCCCATCCAGAATTACTCATATTTGCTTTTCTTTGCATCTGCATATACATTATACATTTGTAAAACACAGAGGAAATGGAGGATATATCATGGAATGACGCAAGTTAAAATTATTTAAGTGACACATCTATTCTCTTATGCAGTATATGAAAGATATACTGGAAGATAGACACATACATATATACATTGTCTATTGCTTTTATCTTTTCTTCTTTCGTGTGAGTCAGTATATCTATAAAGGTAAAAAGCAGTGAAATGTCAAAGCATAAACTGCACAGATAATTGAACTCTGTCTTAACTCATCTAGTGCAATCATGTGTAATTTATTTCTGTTCAAAATAATAAATGTTCTGTAATAAAAGATGAACGTATATGATGAAATCTCCATCTATACTAGTCAGACCAAACTTATTCAAACATATGAAAACCACAAAGTTAGTTTTGGCACAGTGCCACCTTGTGGTTAGGAGAAATTAAAAATATCTATGTTTTTGTAGTTGACAAACACATATTGAATGATACCAAGAGAATGATTGCCAAGAGATTGTGAAATTATGAACACATTGGCACATTTTCTCAAAACGTGTGTCTTGGCATTATGTCATGAAGGTAATCTAATATAATTGTATTAATCACTTGGTGGCCCAAAACTTAAAGGTCACCTATTTTACTGCTTTTTCGAGATTTAAGATAAGTCTTTGTGTCTCCAGAATGTGTCTGTAAGGTTTCTGCTCAACACACCCATCAGACTATTTATTATACCTTTCTTAATATTAAGGTCACCTATTTTACCGCTTTTTCGAGATTTAAGATAAGTCTTTTGTGTCTCCAGAATGAGTCTGTAATGTTTCTGCTCAACACACCCATCAGACTATTTATTATACCTTTCTTAATATTAAGGTCACCTATTTTACTGCTTTTTCGAGATTTAAGATAAGTCTTTTGTGTCTCCAGAATGTGTCTGTAAGGTTTCTGCTCAACACACCCATCAGACTATTTATTATACCTTTCTTAATATTGGAATTTTCGGCTCTGAGCACGTTTTAGCTGTTTTTTGTAGCTGTGCCTTTAATGCAAATGAGCTAGTTCTACCCGCCCACCGTTCCCACGTGCCAGTCAGAGCCACAGAGATCGTTCCCTATGGCTCTGATGTGTGTTTCCATCTCCTGCTGCGTCAGATAAACAGCACAGTGACAGACATGAAGGAAGCAGATCTCACGTAACATTTGTGAGAAATATACAGTAATAACTTTCCCAATAATTATTTGATGTATTTGTTGTGGAGTTAATTCAAGCCTTTTTGTAAAGATGAGTCACACACAAGGTCGTTACAATGTTCACGCAGACACAAACACACACATATACACTGAGTGGGTTTAACTTTACACTGTTTTTGCACAGGATACACATTAATATCCACTGCTGTATGGATATTCATTATGTTAATGTACAAAATAAACCCGATTGGGATTGAAGAGTCTTCTTTTATAATTGTACTGACATGTGACTGTGGTGATAAATTACAGCGATTTTACAGTTTTTGCTTTGCACACATCCTGTCTTGATTATATGTGTTACTACGAAGACATGTTAATATGCGACTGTTAATCAATTCGGTGGGCGGGGAAAATGCACTCCTACGTCACGTTGCGGTGGGTCTCAAAACGGAAGGTATTTGGATCCTATTTTATTCAGGAAATTAAAAAAAAAAGAGATTCACTGTTTCCATCACTCCAGTATGACTGTGGACACACTATACGTACACACAGTTCTGTCCAAACAGCTTCCAAAAGATGATTTTTATAATAGGTCCCATTTTAAAGACTCATAAGATTGATCATGTCAAAAACAGATACCAATCATGCTAAAACTTACCTAATGTTTATCAAATGCAGGCTCAAAAATAAGTTTTCTCTTCACCTTTATTACTAAATCCAGCAAATACTTTTTCAATTTAGATTCTCCAGTCCAGACTTTGAAGAGGGCGGAAATCTTGACATTTGAGCAAGCAGGAGTAGGACTAACCACCTTCATCTTATTCATGGTGATATTCATAGAATTCACAAAACTACAAAAAATGAAGTGGTGTGCAGGAACTGAAAAGGATGACCGAGTTGAAAGAGTAAGAAATCTATGTGAACACCCACAGAATAAGACTTATTCTTTAAAAAAAATGCTATTTTTTTCCTCAGAGTCAGAATTTTATCCTTTTGTGCCTCCCATATTGGATTCTGTTGAGTGAGGAAAAAAGTGAAAGTACTCTCACAAAAACAATAAAATGAAATTAATTAATTAAACATAAATAATTTAGCATTTTTAATATTTTTATTTTTAATTAGGAGTGTTGTTTTAATGGAATTTGATACCGCATGCCAAATGGGGAAAAAAAAACTCTGCATTTCGCGATGCAGATGTCTGTGGTACTTCACTGGTTCGGTAGGTGCAGAGAATAATGTCAAACAGCCGTGTGTGTATGGAATATACTGTCGCAAAATGCAACGAAAATCCTACATGAAGGTAATAGTTTGATTAAGGTGTTTACATGTCGGTACTGCACTTCAATAATGCAACTAAAATCGGCACACTCCACATGTCTTAATTTCATTTCTGTTAAGTTTGATCATGACTTTAGTCGGATCAGGGTAACCATTCAAAAATGGCTGTTTACATGGTAGACTCTTAATCAGAGTACTGTCTTAATCGTATTAAAATCGCATTATTGGTGTTCATGTAAACATACTCAGTGTTTCTATAAACATTTTATAGTAGTGCAATTTATAGTAGTTATGTACTACTTTAGCATGTAGAAAAGTCCTCCTTTCTAATTTTAAGTTGCTAATTTTGAGCCACATTTTGGCTAATTGGAGATTGCTTAGTATTTGTTAGTACACCTGGTTGGTACGCAAGAAAATAACTAGTGGTACACTAAATAAAATATAAAAACCACAACGAGCACTGACTCTGCAGTAAAATCAAGGCATTTTTAATGTAACATCAAGCAGAAACTCTAATCTTTTCCGTACAGATGAGCACTTGTAAGCAAGTTTATTGATTATAATGGGGGTCATCTCATTTTTTGACAGGATGTGCCATTGTGCAACTATTGGTTGTTAACGGTTGCTAAGCAACATCACAGTTTTAAATGTGAAGCTGCATTTGCAGTAAGGTAATTATTTTTTTGCATTGAACTTTGAGGAAAAGTAGAAGTGTTCCTTGCTTTGTGTTCCCTGAGCTATTTGAAGTAGCCTCTAAAGACAGAAAACAAAAAAAGCATTTATACATGTCCACTCGTACACACTCAAACTCGCAAGGCATGATGAGTACACATTTGGAGTGTCTTATTCTCTAAGAGCAAGTCGGGTCCTACTTTGAAAGAGAGAATGGATTCTGAAGGGCTTTAAAGATTTAGTTTTAAAGTAGGTGTAAAAAGGAATGAAAAATTACTCCAAACTGTGAAGTGATTGCGTCAAATATGAAACAGAACAGCACAGGAGCAAACATGAATAAATGTAATGACCAAGCATTTCTTATGACGCTCAGGAAAATAATAGCAAAAAATTGGATGCTTTTTTCTCCCCCAAGTAAAGATGTTTTCCCAAAACTTCTCACTTAAGAGCTGTTGTTTTGACCTTCGAAGTATCATTCCACATGGAATATTGTCTGCCAGTTAAAGGTCTTTGAATTGATATACTTTACTCCACACATTATCCAGATGTAATCATGACGTTCGAGCCAGCAGGATCTGAAAGAGTCAGACTCTCTGATGAGGATACACATCAAAAGGCAAATCTGAACCATGTATGATCAGAAAAACGACAGGAGAGCGCATGATGAAATTCCTGGAAAGAGGTAATCATATTTATAACCATTTAACATTTGATATGTAAATAACCGAACCCAAAATGGTTTCACTAAAACCAAAAATAATGGCAGACAATTTGCAAGTCATTGAATAGATCCAGCATGATACAGGTTAGAATTGCTTGCTAAATTCTGGTCAGGTTCACATTGTAATGCCATGCCTCCCAATTTCAGATAATATTAGATTCACAGTGGTACAATAACAGCCTCCTTTTTCTGTTTCAACAAAGCCCTGTGAGGCTATGTTTAATCTGCGGCTGCTTTTATCATTTAATTACATTAAAAATACAGACTATTATGTGTGACGCACGTCATGAGAAAACTGACGCACTTTTGTTCGGGTGAATCACAAATGTAAACCAGGGACTTCTGGTAGTTGTAACTACGAACAAATGATTATCACATCATCCTTTATGTCAGTGAAGTGACATTAAGATCTCAGTACCATAAGACCAATAAAAAAAAAAAAAAATTCTTGTGGTTTTTGCTTAAAATCCTTATAAAAAAAAAAAAATAAAAAATTTTGTTGGTGTTAGTATCCATATACACTACCTGACAAAAGTCTTGTTGCCTATCCAAGTTTTAGGAACAACAAATAATAACTTGACTTCTAGTTGATCATTTGGTATCAGAAATGGCTTATGTGAAAGGCCTCTAGATTACGCCTATTTTACCAAAATAAAATATGATCATGCCTTCATTTTTAATTATTTAAGTAAGACAGTAAGGTCTGACTTTGCTTAAACAAAAGTCTTGCCATTTAATAGAAATAATGTACAGTATAGAATATAAAGTCATGATGCAGTGGAAAAAGAATTAATAGTATGACTCCCATGAGCTTGGACGACTGCATCCATACAACTCTGTAATGACTTAAATAACTTATTAATAAAGTCATCTGGAATAGCAAATAAAGCGTTCTTGCAGGACTTTCAGAGTTTATCAAGATTCTTTAGCTATCCTGCTGAACATTTTGCCCTCTCCTGTGGTTTGTAATGTAATGGGCAGCCCAAATGTCTTGATACCTCAGGCTGTTGACATTGCCATCCACTCTGCAGATATCTCGCACACCCTCATACTGAATGTAACCCCAAACCATGTTTTTTCCTTTACCAAACTTGACTTATTTCTGTGAGAATCTTGGGTCCATGTGTTCCAATAGGACTTCTGCAGTATTTGTGCTGATTGGGATGCAGTTCAACAGACAATTCATCAGAAAAAAATCTACCTTCTGCCACTTTTCCAAACAATCAACTAGAAGTTATTATTTGTTCCTCTTACATATGGGATCGACGACAAGACTTTTGTCAGGTAGTGTATTAGTCTTAAGTGTAAGCTAATTTCCTCCAGAAAATTCACATTTAGAAGTTAAAAACATTCTAAGCATTATGTTTGTCACTTCCGGTAAAATGAATCAATGAATTATTTGACGTCACCTCATACTCACACCAATCAAATGATCTCTAGTATTTTATATGGCCCACCTTCTTCAAGATGTTATTGCTAAAGCTGAAACTGCATTTATAAACATATCAAAGAGCGTTCAATCCAAGGGGTCATCTAATTGCTTGCAACTATAAGAAAATAATCAACAGTAGTCAAACTATGTTTATCTGAACTGCTTATTAGTCACCAAGCTTCAATGGGGAAAATACACGGATATAAAGTCAGCATACAGGACACTAGGAAACTCAAAACTGAATGTTATCAAAGACTATAGAATACAAAAGATGTGTCACATTTGTATAGTTTTGAATGGGTAAAAGTGTAACGGTCAATACGCATACTGCCAGAGAGGCATTTCAAAAATGGCCACCAAGTGAAATGACTTGCCTTAAAGGGACTTTGATATTACACACAGTGTCTTTTTTTGTATGGTAAATACTATATATGAATACAGACAGTGTAAATATAAATGAGGTGAATGAAGTCTATTTCATGTTAAATCGCCACACTGGACCAATCTGAATTACATAGAAAGCTGTATTTTAAAGCAGAGAAATGGTGAATCAGACACACTTGAACTCAACAGCTCTGCCTGGCAGTGTTTCGATATACATTAATGCTATTGGCCAATTTTGAAAATGGGGAGGGGCTACTGTATGTCCCACCCTTTCTTCCTGTTTCAGTTAAGATTGTCAAAGACAATAAAATCTTTAAAAGTTACAGTTCTCACAAAATGAACATTTACTCACTATTCCCTCAAGTGGTTCCAAATTTCAAAGTGGAGGGTATGTCAAATGATGACAGAATTTTCATTTTTGGGTGAACTATCCCTTTAAGAGAATGTGTGTTACAGCATCCCATGGACCAGTAAGTGAAATAATTTAGTATCAAAGTAATGACCTTGCTTTGCTGCGCTCAACCAAGCCCTTGCTGGGGCTAAAAAACAAAAGCATAACTAGTCGAATTTCTCATTTTCTAAATTTCCACACCTCGTTTTCCAATCTCTCCCAGGGAGTTGCTTCATGTTCCTTGCTCAGACGAAGAGCGGCTTCAGCCATAAACCAGTTCATTCAGCTTTCATCAGAGTCATTAGGGCGAGATGTGCTTTTGTAGTGTTCTTCTCCGGCACAACAGAGAAGAGTCGCAGTGGGAAGGCAGCTGACACGCATCTCCACACATAACTCCCCTGGAGCGAGGCAAGTAAAAAATAAATAAATAAAAAATTCACGCTCTCCTTCCACCTTTCTTACCCATCATCTCTCTTTCTCTCCCTCCCTCTGCCTGCACAGTTCATCATCTTTTCATGCACCCTAATGAACAACTGCTTTTTCATCTTTCTAATATGAAGCATAGCGTCTGCAGAATGAATCGAAAATATGTCACTCCACAGCATTACATTTAGGTTGGCATGCCTTTCCAACATGCCTTTAATTTATATAAAACAGTGCAGGGGTGTTCAACCTTGTTCCTGAAGTGCCGACATCCTGGGAGTTTATCTTCAACACACCTGCCTGAAAGTTTTGAACCGAGGTCCTGAAAACCTTGATTAGCAGTTTCAGATGTGATGAAACAAGGTTGGAGCTGAACTCTGCAGGATAATGGCCCTTCATAAGCATGCTGTGGACTATGTGGCGGAGCAGTCTTTCTTATCAGCAGATTCAGACCGGTTGCCCTAGAACATCCTCTCCTGATGACTGTGACAATGTTTATGATGTGAGACATTTAGAAGCTATCTAACTGTTGTCAACACACCAACATAAAGAATATGACACAAAGCAAGTGTGTTTATTTAAATTCCGCCCATCAAAAGTAACAATGGGGCACCATCTACAATTATGACTGCTGTCATAAAAGAAGACCATAATTATGCTTGATTATGACTGCTTGATTGTGTACCCACCCTCTCGTTCTCCCACTTTTTTCCTATCTCTTGTTCTACGCCACTTGTTGTACTTATAGTTTTGTAAGTAGCCACTCCAGTGGTACAGAAGCAGTGCTGAAGGACAGGAAAATGGAAGAAACATGTCCTTTGGGTTTAGAGCACTGCAGGCATGGCTTGGTTTTGGCTGCATGAATGGCACTTCCAGGTCATTGTTTAACAGCACATTCAGGCATTTAGTGGAATCAGGCATCTCAGTAACTTCGCTGTTCAAATAAGCCATTGAGATATTTATGCTCCGAGTAAAGTGACTTACAATAAACTGCACAAATCATGGGTGTGACAATTACCAGGACTGGTTGTTGAGAATACAGGATGCATACTAAACTGGGCTTCTAAAAGTCAAGTAGGAACTCTTTGTTATTTAAAATGCATTCAACTTCTTATCGTCTTGAGACCGTTGTGGATCTATTTAACATACTAGTGCAGTGCCTCAAACAAAACTGTGAATTTCTCATGCCAATTTCCTAGCAATCTTTGGCAAATCCAGTGTTCGTCCTCAAAATGTCTCATCAAATCGATTTGCCTTTGATTCTTGGTAGACTCAAAAACACTTGTATACTCTTACTTCTGGAAGAATATCTGATAGGAACGGATGATATTCACACACTTCTTGCCAGTTTTTTCAGGAAACTTTAGATTTTCGTGGACATTTGTTGTATTAGTTTCACCAATGTTATGAATGGAGTTCTTGTAAAGCAGTAAAAGAGTAAGAGATCGATTAAGGCAGGGGTGTCCAAACTCCGTCTTGGAGGGCCGGTCTCTTGCAGAGTTTAGCTCCAACTTGCCTCAACACACCTGCCTGAATGTTTCTAGTTTTCCTAAATATATCTTGATAAGCTAGTCCAGGTGTGATTAATTGTGGTTGAAACTGAAATCTTCAGGACACTGGCCCTCCAGGACAGAGTTTGGGCACCCCTGCATTAAGGGGACCTAAGGAGACAATTTTGTGGGTGAAGTCTTAGCTTTAAACAAAATAAAATAAAATAAAATAAAATTCAAGAGTTCACACTTAGCTGATGATTGGTTATAAGCTTGTTTGGCATGCTGTCCCAGGGGAGAGCCCTGATCTCAAAAGATCCTCGAGCCCTGGCCTCCCTTCTGTTTACAGGCCGAGGGGAGATTGAGCTCAGGAAGATCTCTAGAACTCCCCTGCTTATTGTAGGTAATGACGAATGTTTTACGAGGAAAAATATCGTAAGCTAAGACAGTGTTTCCTCTAGGAGTTTTTCTAGCTGTGGCGGCAGACTCTGTTGGGCCTTTTACACAGATCTACCAACTACCTTTGGCATCATTTCAATGACAAATGTCGTGAGCGCAGTATTACAAGCCGAGATCGCATTTATGTAATACGAGCATGCGAATCTCTTTGCTTGTGTCTGTTCATGCACAAAACTTCTTGCACGCCCCTCAAATATACGCTGCTTAAGTGCAGGTTTTCTTGTGCGCTCTCAAATAAACACTGCTGAAGTGCGATTTAGTGCATTTATGTAACAAGTATGTCTCCAACATTTAATAGATTTGCTCGGAATATTTATGAATGTCTCCAATAGACCTACCGAGCAGCATTAATGCGTCCTAAAGTTAAGTGAAACGGCCATAAATTCCAGCTAGATAAATTCATTATAAATTTTAAAGTATTATAAAGCATTATCTAATTATGGAAACTGTGTTCATCTTAACTGAATGCTACGCCGTATTTGCTAGCCTCACACATAACGCACCTGTCAGTCAGTCAGGATATCACCTTAAAGAGTTAAAATGACGCACAGCACTACTACGATTACAGAAAAGTTTGCACTGTTATAATTCACTTAACTTAACACATTTTGGTGCGATTATAACCCGCTATTACAATGTTTTGAATGAGTAGTAATGTAGCAGTGGCGGGGTGAGTTTTGGTGTGGCTCCCCGCCATGGAAGAATGAATGTAGCGCGTTCTTAACCATGCTAAGAACTTGACTATGGTGCCAATTTGGTTTAGTCAATTTACTTACACTCTCAGAAATAAAGGTACGAGATGCATCACTGTGGTGGTACCTTTTTAAAAGGAATACATTTGTACCTAAAAGGTCTATATTAATGCCTCAAGGGTACAAATTATTACCTAAAAAGTACAAAAGTTTACCTCTTAAAATGTTTAGGTACTAATATATACTTTTAAGGTACCAATATGGACCCTTTAAGTACAAATATGTACCTTTTGAAAAGGTACCACCCCAGTGACAGCTCTCGCACCTTTTTTTTCTGAGAGTGTATGATGCATGTCTTTGGATGGTAGGAGGAAACCGGGGAACCCAGGGGAAACCCATGCGAGGATGGGGAGAACGTGTAAACTCCGCACAGAACTTCGACTGGGCTAGTAAAGATTAGAACCAGTGATGTACCCATGGGCTGCTGTACTGCCCAATCTAGGAAAAAAGGATGGAGTAATAGGGGAGGAAGGGGGAATTCTTCAAGACAAAGTTGACTG
Source organism: Danio kyathit (assembly GCA_903798195.1). NCBI lineage: Eukaryota > Metazoa > Chordata > Actinopteri > Cypriniformes > Danionidae > Danio > Danio kyathit. Next base: position 29,043,820 of record LR812528.1, read on the forward strand.
TGGTATGAAGACTATGGTTATGGTCTGTGTGTTTTTATGCTTGTGCTGGGGCTTTTTTTCCCCTGATCTCACACTGTCCTACTTCAACAGCAGTCTGGGAGGGGCTTTTTTTCGCCTCCCTCTTCCATAATGTATCTTATTTTCACTTTCTAAAAGCTACCTCTCATTGACCTGTCTTTCCCTGAAATGTGTGATGTTTGTGTATGATTGGTGGGGTCCAATTTCACTGCGTGTAAAAGTTTATGTGACAAATAAATTAAATTAATTACACTTTTAGTACGAGTGAGCAGCAGGCAACCGGACTAATTGGGTGTTAGCTAACCCTGCATCCTCTGACTAACTTCAGAATGTCGAGATCCTGTCCCAGAAAATGTACGCAAATCCCGGGGCGTGACAAGTCTATGCGGCATTGGGTTCCTAATGAACGTATAACTGAAGAGTATGGAATCAGATATAAATCAAAACTCTAAATTGAGTCATAAATGATAAATGTGATCCGTTCTTAAAATTAGAAATACAGTCTAAATTTGACAGTCACTTAAAATTGGAGTCAGATTAAATTCAGAGCTAAAAAACAAATATAAATAAATTCTAATAAATAACAGAATTATTTTCAGAAGCACTAGAAAAGGCTTACATGCATTTAACCTTCGACCATGCTATTAGTTTCATCATTGGGCTAATAGATGGACTTCTACAACTGCCAATCCAATTTAAACACATCTGAAACAGTTAAACAAGCATAAAAATAAAAACATCTAGACAGATGTGCCTGGACATTAAACACCCCTAGGTTAAAAACAAGGGGAGTTCTTTTGTTTCATCTGAACTGAGGATGGTTTGAACCATTATAACACAGGCACCTGGTTGTGTTTCTTTCACTGCTTCTTGTTTCAAAGCTTTAGCTTTGAGACGGGCTAAGTGAAACTTTCATGTAGTTTCTAACATCAGAGAGCTCCAATTTGTCATCTTAAAGTCTGATAGGGTAGATCTGATATATAAGATAGTCTGACAGCAGAAGAGTCCAAAGGCAAAAGATCAGAGGAGATCTCATGAAGAAGAATGCCTTGGAGCTGTTAGTGTTCACTAAAAAACTGCATCATATACTCATTTCAGATGGTTTCAGATGTTGTATGAATTGTGATGGGACCAGGTTGTACCCATTTCAGAAACTACAAGCATCCCTAAAGTTTTAAAATGGACAGGAACTTCAGATCAGTTTTACTGTTAGCCCATTTTTTGCTACCGTTCTTCCAAGTCACAGCATGTCATCGCTAATGTTTTCTCAGTATGCGGTGGGAGTGATTTGAGTGGCTCTGTCACATGTCAGCCTAGAGTTTGACTTCCAGAGAGAGCAGCAGGGTTTCTGGCCAGCCCGACTGGCACTGTTTGGAAGGCAAAACTCTATGATGTCCCTTTAGCCTAAATGGGGACATCAAGACCAACTCCCAAGGTCTTTACATTACAGGATATCACATACTGCTAAACTGTCATTAGTCAACACACTCTTGCCAGAGCTAAAAATTGTCCCTCCTGTTTGCAGCAAGGGAGAGGTCTTTTGATTTTAGGTTTGCACAGCTATGCAAAAATTTTGTTTCCTCCATCCCCATCGACCCCCCGCTGAAAATATGCCTGCTTTTAAGCAAACTCTACATTCAGAGTGCTTGGAGTTTATCTAGACGAACTTGAAACGGTGTTTTTGCAGTTTTGCACTAAAGACTAAGCGTTTGATGCTTGGGCTGAATAAACTGTTTGTGTAGCGTTAGTAACTCCTGCATGCAGAAACGAATGATTTTGGGACTGAAATACCTTTGAGCCAAGGATAACTGCTTCAGACTTAGTCGATATTTTGGTTCATTGAAAGGTAGGCTTTTATGTGACTATATCATTGGTATGTCAGTACAGCCAATCCTCTCTCCAACCGTTAAAATACTTTGCATGCTATGGCAAGCAAAAATAGAGGCATTTTTAGATTATTACTGTAAGAGTGGCAGTGAGAATGGTACACACTTTCATCACCTCACCTCACTTTACCTCATTCTTTGAGCACTGTTCTGTTGTTATTGGTACCCGCAACAAGAGTGCTTGGATTTGAATGTGGGCAATTGTGTTGATAGAAGCAGCATGTTTAGATAAGCTATTTATTTCATAAAATATAAATAAAATATTTGAATCTAACAAATCTATTGTTTAATCAATTCGAGATATTGCAAATCGTTTTATTTACTTGCACAAATTAGAGTTTTAAAGCATCATCTTCAATAACATGATGCAATCCATAAATGTCAACTTAAATATAACTTATATATTAGTTGAATTGTATTGATACTTAAATGCTTAGTCTGTTGTCTTAAAGTGGAAGTTAAGCAGTTTACATTATTTTGTACATTGGTTTTCACTTCAATGAAAATATATTAAACAAACTCGACTAATGTAACCATTTAGAAGAAAACAGCATATTTTACTATAGCTTTTAGCGCCAGGGCACTGCCATCTTGGAATGTCGATGTGTCTGACGTCACGAGGTTGGTTCCTTTTCCTCAGCTGAACAGATACAGTGGAAGTAACGGACTGAACACAGAGACTGGACAGCCTAATTTAACACAATGCGGGAAGTTGAGGGCGTGGATCGCAGAGCTGGTGCAAATACAAGCATCAAAGTTGTGTCTAATATAAATATATAAAATATTTTTTATAGGTTTTCTATTTTTCTTTTTTTTAATACCGTTCATTTGATGCACTTTGGTACACTCTCTCACGCTGGTGCAGCACTTTATCTTAAATAAAACAAATACATTTATAGATATGGTATACTGTACAAGTGAATTTCACTAACCTGGGAAATGGAGGCCTTGTGAATAGTTTGTGAGCACAATTAAAAGCACACAGCAAGCCATATTATTTGATAATTGTAAGAAATAATTCCAAAAAGCAACTCACTGTGTAAAGCCACATAAAACAATACAAAAATATGATGTATATGCCGAGTTCAGCGGCTAATCAGCCGGAATCAGCTGAGGTGATGTGATGGCGACCAGCGAGACCTAGCTGTCACTCAAGTGGCCACGCCCTAAATTATGCAGACTTAATATAACTTAAAATAAACTAAACGGAAGAGTTATAAAAAAAATTCACCCCCTCAAAGTTGTCATGAAGGGTAATATTAGCTACACGAACCAAATTGTCTTTGTACCAGGTTTTAAACACCTTTTTTTCTGCTGTAAAGTTGGCCATTTTAACATTGGGCTCAATAGAAATGTTCTCTATTATGGAGCCAGAACTAGAGGAATTTTGATAAATTCCAGTTTCAGTTACTTCCGTATTAGCTTCACAAGGGAGAGCGGGAGGTTGTTGCTTGGAAAAAAAAACTCACCGGTCTTGGTTTGGTTTGAATACAAAAAGAGGTGAGCAGTTGTAGTAGTGAAAAGTGAAAGCACCCAACTCCATTACGTCAGAACCGGACCCTATTGAAACCATGGTTGAAACCCAGATAGACAGCCAGGAGGACAAAAGCACATCAAATGATTGGTAATTAAAAGGGAAAAAAGGAAAAATAGAATAAACATATATATTTTTTTTATTTTAGACACACATCTGATAATTGTATTTGCACCAGCTCCACGCCCACGACTTAACGCATTGTGTTAAATTAGGCTGTCCAGTCTCCATGTTCAGTCCTGTTATTCCTCTGTATCTGTTCAGCTGAGTAAACAAAACCAACCCTGTGAGGCCAGACACTGCGATATTGCAAGATGGCAGCACCCTAGGTTTAAAAGCTGTAGTAAAACATGCCATTTTCTTCAATTGGTTAAATTAATTGAGTTTGTTATATTTTCATTAAAGTCAGTTAACAAAAATCAATTTACTAAATAATGTAAACTTGACTGACTGTTTCACTTCCACTTTAACCATTATATTAAAACAAAATCTCCACAGTGCTTTCTTGAAGGTTACAGCAGAGCACCCATGACTGCATATTAAATGCGATGCACGCCATGAAATTGAATTATAAAGGATTGATTTGATTTAGAAGACATCTTGTGCTGTCACATGACTTTGAGGTGGCCTTAATGATTATTCAAACAATGAAGACAAAGCTCAGAATGCCTTTGTAGTGTCATTCATGCATGTTAAATACTAAGAATAAATGTTTTGGAAATGATATGTGCTCTGATAATAGATGTTTGTTGTCTTGCATCAGCTGAACTCACATTTCCATAATGGCATCTGTGTCGGAGGTGTGTTTTTTTCCTATTATTTTGAAGAGATAAATAAGGTCAGATCACAGACAGAGTATTCAATGCTATAGTGTCAGTGCTATAGAGTCATTTTTAGAGGACTCAACCACATAATTGAATAGATTTGGGTCTTTATTCTACTTTTACTTGTAATATAGAGTTATAGGAATTAGGATAATAATATTTAAATACTGTATTTGAATATAGCAATTGATAATACTAAAACCTGTAAAAGAATTAGCTTATTTGAGTCACGTCTCAATTTGCAGACTATCAATCCTAAATAGTATTTGAAAACATAATTAGTAGGACCCAAAATCACAGTACATTGAAATTAATATTCCAAAGTTACCTGATATTGCTAACATGCTACTTAATAATGGCCAAAATACATTGCACATTGATTGTGAATTCGATTACAACTACAAACATGGATAAAAAGTGTTAAACTACAAACATGGTGGATGTGCAAGATGGAAAGTTAATTGGAGAGGCTTTGCTAGAGATATTTGAATGATTGTTAATCAATAATGAATATATTTATTTCACATTTTATGCATTACATTTAAGCTGTAACAACAATGTTAACTTTTCTATTAGTCATTGACTTCTGAATGCATAATTAGATCAGATTCAGATTAAAATTAAAAACAGATTAGAATCAGATTAACCTGCTGCTTGATCTCCAATACTTACTTGCTTGCTTACTCCCAGGGCCATTTATATCGAAGTTGATATTTAGCCGCACCATTTTGGTGTTTCGTAACATCTAATCTTTTTACAAGGTGTGTCGTTAGCCCAACCCCTCAACCTTCAACCTGGAGGACCAGGACACACATATACTATGGTCAATTTGGCTTACCCAATTCACCTATAGCGCATGTCTTTAGACTGTAGGGGAAACCGAAGCACCCAGAGAAAACCCACGCCAACACGGGAAAAACATGCAAACTCCACACAGAAATGCCAACTGACCCAGCCGGGGCTCGAAACAGAGACCTTCTAGCTGTGAGGCGACCGTGCCACTAACAGATCTCCAATATAATAGGACATTAAATATGCAAGAAATGTGGATGATGTGACATGATTGACAGGGTAGGAACATAACAGTTTGTTAATGAGAAAATAATATTTTTACTATTGAGAAAACATTAAAAAATAAGGGAATGAATAAGGAGAAAGAAGTAATAAGAAATGAGGAAATAAGCACTTATGTAAGGAATGAGGAATATGCCGAAATAAGTACTCTGTTACACACTCAAAAGTATAAGAACTGTTTTTTTCACAAAATAAGTCTTTACATTTAGGATGTACAGTAGTACAGTAAATATAGGCAAATTGGAATGCAGCAATGGTTTCTCTAATTCAGGAGTTCAGAAGTAATATTGTATAGCATAACAGTACTAGAACACATGTATAGAACAACATAAGTTATGGTCTGGTCAGATCACACAAATTTGTCACAATTTCAGCACAATTTCCTTGACGTAAGGTGTCGTGGGGATTCGTAAACGACAAATGGACGTCGTGACACAAGATTCAATGATTTCTTCTCGTGTAATGTGGCATTCACTACAACAAATACCATGCCTGTGACACCATCGCAGAAGGTACAGTATAGCATGTTTAATTTTTTTCTCGTTCTTCATGACGAGTTCCGTCTCGTGGGTGACACTGTGCAATAGCACATAATTTCTCGGTTATATCAGTGGATGCTATGTTAATGCGCCCGTCAGGTAATCAAAAAATAAGCTGCATATTTACTTATGGGTGGGTCACATGTGGATAAGATCAATCATTGGTTATTCATTATGGTATATACAGTACATTGCAAAAGCATTTCCTGCTTATTCAGAATTTGTCATTAATAGTGAAAACAGTTTAATATAGGCTTCTCTGAAACTGTGAATATTTCACTTTAAATTCATTTAGGCTTGATTATTATTTTATTTAACAAACCAACACAATCTCACGGCAATTCGTGTTTTGCCACATATAGCGGACTTGTTTTGAATCGCGTCACCTCAAATGTTATTCGTTATTTATGTTTATAGATAAATAAACTGACCAATAAAAGATACATTAAAATTAAGATAAAAATTAGGTCAAACTTTATTTTGATGGTCCGTTTGAGGAATTTAAGTTACATTGCATCTACATGCCAACTAATTCTCATTAGATTATAAGTAGACTGTTTGGTTGGGGTTAGGGTTAGGGTAAGTTTACATGTACTTGCAAAGTTTCTTATAGTAAGTTAAATGTCTGTTGAAGGAGCAGTATCAACAGATATTAAGCAGACAGTCTACAATACTCAAATGGACCATCAAAATAAAGTGTTACCATAAATGATAGCTAAAGAAATTTGTTTCAAAAAGATATTTTTTCCAAGAAAAATATACAAATTATATTTTTGTTTGTGCCCCTCCACTACTAAATTATATGGGTGGATGATTTGTTTCGCTTTGAGGAAAATAAGAATTTAATAAATGCTTCACTGTGATTGTATCCCAAATCTCAGTTATATATTTGCAAAAAAAATTTTATGTCACTATTTTAAAGATTATGTCTTGAGCATCTGATTTTTCCTTGCTGCTGCTTATGTGCTTTCATTTTCTCTGTCACTCGCAGCAAGTTCAGGCGAGGGATTGTTTAATAAGCAACCCTGGCAGGAAAATATACATTTATATATATCAATCTTAAGTTTGATCCTATCCATGTCATAAGGAATGCCCTTAGTAGTTTTTAGCTGTCTGCAAGCATCAGTGTTTATTGAGATTGAAATAAGATTAAAAAATTAAAATAAGAAATATTGTTATAGCAACATTTGTGACTGCTTTGGGAAATAACGCTCGTCATAGACGTCACGGGATGACTGATCGTGAAGCAACGCGTAGTCTAGCACATTTGTTACCCACAATAAGTTAAGATTTTATCAAGAAAAAAAAAAACTGCATAATTTGACAGTGACTTTCGTAACCGACAATAAAAATTGCGTGATCTGACGGGGGCATTATTCATACAGTCATGCCACAAACATAAATTCTTTAAAGAATCTCTGAACTTACAAAAAGGACTAATTTAAATTTCTCAACTTGTTTAAAAAAAATACTATTTGTTTGAATACAATACTATTTATGCCACATTAAGAGGTCTGTATTGGGCCACTGAAGTGCCAAAATTTTTATACAATTCGAAATATAGTCAAAATTAAGGCTGCACGATATTGGAAAATCTGATATTGCGATACTTTATTTTTCTTAGATAAATATTGCGATATGAATACAGTTTCACACAATGGTTTGAATAGCACTATGCAACTCTTTTTAGGGAGACTAATGTCGAGTTCAGACTGCATGATTTTAGCCCTGATTTTGACTTGCCGACAGGTTTTGAGAAATCGCAGACAAATGCCTGAAATCACAGGCAAATCGGTGCTCGTTCACGTGAGTGACAATCACACAGTATGAACTACCAATTACGTGATATGAGAGAATCGCAGATGAGTCGCCGACACCTGTGAGATATTTGGCATGCTAAATATTTGGAGCTGTCGGCGATTCAAATCATGCCGTGTGAAATGTGTTCTGATTGAAAATAACATCAGTGATCATCACAGCCAATGAGAAAGCAGCATTCACTAGGGTACCTGCAGCCCAGCGGGAGGCTGGAGGAGAAGTTAAAAGGGCTCATTTTCAGCTTATTTGGACCAAAGAAATGGAGGAAAAACTAGAGTAAATTTGGCAGGAGCACCTGTGTCTGTTTGACGTGTCATCTGATCAATACCACAATCAAGAAGAGATTGTAAATTCTCTTCAAAAGCCAGGTGAGCAACACAAGTTTCTTAAGCTAAAGCCTTCTTTTTCCATTATGTAGTTAATAACAAAAGATATTACGTGACCTTGTGTTGTTTCTATGTCACTTCTCGCGTTTGTTTGGTTGGGAGACGTGGTTTGGACAAAGTTGTCTGTGATTCTTTCTATTTTAAAGTCATGCAGTGTGAACTCTCCTGTCGCCGATCCATCCTACAGTGTAAACACAGCACCAACCGAACGCTAACCCAGATAGTCATGCAGTGTGAAAACATCCGTGACACGACTACTTTGAAAATCATGCAGTCTGAACTTGGCATAACAGTATCCAGGTACAGAGATTAAATAATCAGGAAACAGGACAAAAATTGTAATCAAGAAAGGTTTTTTTTTTTTTTTTTTAATAAATCATATAAATAAAGTGATTAAATACAACTTTGTGGTTACTGGAAACTAAGATTCAGACTCAACATTGCATATCTTTGCGATGTGACTATTTTGGATGCTGACATCACAATATCGATCCTAAAGTGATATATTGTGCAACCCTAGTCGAAATAAACTACATCGTAATTCATATTAGTGTACATTCATTTTTCAATAAGCTTCAGTACATTTCTTAATGTAAAAGAGAGTGAAAAAATGCTTTTTTAAGCTAAAATGAGGACAATTTAGGCTACGTTTAAGCATAAATCCTATAAGTGGACATATGTCTACTACACTGCCATAGAAAATGGATTAGCAGAATTATTCCACGGATGAATGTCTGCGTGGACTAGATTGTGATGATGCCTTTGGCAGTGACAATTATAAAACAATATCTCAACTTTTCCACAGAGAAGTTTGACTAGATATCGCTTTTTTTCGTCAATAACCTTAATCTTCTTGCTTGCATGACAGTTCCTGTAATCTCTTGTTTTAGAGCTTTACACTGCCTAGACTGAGTCAGACTGATCGAATGACTGTAGAAGCAAGATTTTCAAAGGAATGACATTACAAATAACCACAACAGTATATGATGATAAAACACCCTTCCAGAAGCCAAACAACAGATTTGGAGATAAGAATAAGGAAGTGCGTATGTAACAACGATGAAATGGAAATGACAAGACTGTTTTGACACCACTGGGCACGTCAAAGAATATTTCAGCTTTTAACGGACAAAGCACAAGGTGGGTAAAGGTAACCCTGATGTGAACTTCACTAATTGCTAATTTTGAAAGATTTTCTCTCAGCCTTGGTGTCTGTAAGACTGCAGAGAGAGTGAGAGTGATAAAAAAAAAAAACAGAATAGGATCCTTCAGACAATCATCTTCAAAAGGAGGAGACTTTCTCCGTTTGTTGTTGCAAATTATACGCGTCCCCTCTGGCATTTGTTGAAATACAGCTCAACTGTAATGGCGGTGGATTATATGCTGTCTACGGACATATATGCTTTTCATAAATGGCAACTCAAATGAGGTCTGGGTGGAGAAAAAATTTGTGAGTGTCATAAGAGGTAAAGTCTGAAATCTGCTGATTTGTGTGTTTGGAAGAGGATTTGCGATTAATCCATAAAAATGCATAAATGGAAAGAAGAACTATTATAGCGAAAAGAGCCATGTCTGTCAAAACAGTTCACAAACTGTGCAATTACTAAAAAAAAAGACATGGATGGTAGGAGACATCTGAGGGGGGAAATGTAAAGGGATAAAGACAGAACTAGAGGGAGATGGTGATTTTTTTGGGCATTTGACTCCTCGGACCGTCCCGTGCACTGTCCTACTCTCTCCCCTGCTCCTGTTTTCTGCTGTCTGTTTTTATAGGCCTCAGAAACAAGTACTCGGACGTGTTGGGCTATTTTGGGGGGAAGCTGGTTTTGTGATGCCACTGACGTCGAGAACACTGCCCTGCTAGTTTAGGCCGATTTTATCTGATGAGCCTACGGCACTCTCTGGGTCTGCACTGAACATTCTCGCGCTGCTCCATTCCCTACTGCTCCGAAAATACAGCAGGAATATTGCAGAGTCTGCTGTTATGCCTGACTGCGTCTGTATTTGTGTATGTGTGTGAGAACAGAGAGAGGAAAGAGGGAAAAAGTTTAGGAACTTACTGCTGATGGGCCAAAGTATCGGGACAAGCAAACAGTGCAGCCATGTTGTCATCCTGGAACACAAAAACACCCTCAAGCTGGTGTGCCAAAGAGTTGGAAGCACACAATTTTCTAGACAAGGACATGAAGAATAACGACAGCTATAAACTCAACAACCCATTTAACATTTGAGGAAAATTATCATTTTTCTTGTGTAGTTTTCAAAAGATGTGTCTTCTGCTCAACAAGCCAGCGTTTATTTGATCAGAAATACATGAAAAACAATATTATCATGATGTATATATATATATATATATATATATATATATATATATATATATATATATATATATATATATATATATACACACACACACACACAGTTGAAGTCAGAATTTTTTGCTGCCCCCTGAGCACCCCTGTTTATTTTTCCCCCCAATTTCTGTTTAACAAAGAGAAGATTTTCTCAACACATTTCTAAACATAATAGTTTTAATAACTCATCTCTAATAACTGATTTATTTTATCTTTGCCATGATGACAGTAAATAATATTTTACTAGATATTTTTCAAGACACTTCTATACAGCTTAAAGTGACATTTAAATGCTTAACTAGGTTAATTAGGTTAACTAGGCAGGTTAGGGTAATTAAGCAATTTATTGTATAACGATGGTTTGTTCTGTAGACTATCGGAAAAAAAAAATTGCTTAAAGGGGCTAATAATTTTGTTCTTAAAATGGTTTTTAAAAAATTGAAAACTGCTTCTATTCTAGCCAAAATAAAACAAATAAGACTTTTTCCAGAAGAAAAAAACATTATCAGACATAATGTGATAATTTCCCTGCTCTGTTAAACATCATTTGGGAAATATTTAAAAAAGAAAAAGATTCAAAAGGGGGCTAATAATTCTGACTTCAACTGTATATGTAAATATGCTATGCTGTGCTATGCTGTGTTTACATTCTGTTATACTTTTTATGATACATTGGTGAATTAGAAAATCTAAAGAACAGCATTTGTTTGAAATAGAACCTTTTGTAACACAATATCTCTCATATGACTGATTAAACAAATAGTAAATAAATAAATATACTATATTTCTACAGTATTTATAGAAAAAAAATGTAAAAGACCAACTGTTTTAACACTCATGATAGCAAGAAACGTGCTGTGCTTATCAACTCATATTTTAAAAACGTTTCCAAGTTTTACCGGGGTAAAGTTGGTTTAATATTCGCACATTCGAACTTCCGCGATGAACTACTTCATTAATCAACCTTCACACAGGCTGGTTTTGGTTATGTACCATTGTCAAGTACTATAGTACAGACTTAAACACATTTTATGGTACAACTCGGCATTTGAAAAGTTTATAAACGCGTTTACTTGCATGAAAGATCGTGACGTCATGCCTTTTCTGAGGAACCATCTCCAAATGACCTGTTTCAGCTACGGTGTTGCGGTTTAACCGGTGATCGTGTTAACTTTCCAGATGTAAACTATTCACGTTTGCAGATTGGCAGATTCACATTTTCACAGCAACAAAACATGCCCATACCAAATAAAGATTCCTATTACTTGGTCTCATTGTCATTGTAAACATTGCTTTTAATAATTATTGTGGCAGAACAGTATAACCAAAATGATTCGTAAAACAATTATAATTGACATGTCATTAACGTACAGTCAAAAGATTCAGCACAAACTTCAACCGATCTATCTCACTGAGCTATGCAGGACTATTCTTCATTGTTTTGGTTTTGATGTCTTTATCAGTTAACATATGTATTGCTGTGGTTTGTGGACGTGTGTTAATTTGTTTCCATAAACTCATGTTAACTTGTTTCCATGTACTCGCGTTGATGTTTCTACAAACTATCACGTTGATATTTTCTCAGAATAGCTATGACTGACAAGACGATGTTTTATTGCAGTTGGTCAAACCATGTTTTTCTATAGTTGTGGACTCATGTTAAAGGGCCATGAAACCCCCCTGTCTCAGCAGGGTGTTGTCACACCTCTAGTTTGAAAAAAGTCAGGAAAGTTGGGCGTGTCCAGCTCTGGGAGTGTGGGAGTGTCGGGGGAGGGAAAGAGGGTAAGATTTGCATAGAAGGGAGTTTCCATTTGGCCATGTGCTGATCACAGGCAAAAGAAACACAGAGGCTGATTTCAAACGGCATGGCGAATGGGAGAAAAAAAAATCCTCCGCATTTCTCTGTAACTTATGTACTCGGTAGGTAGCGTCAGAAAGCCGTGTGTGTATAGACTATCCTGTCACAAAATGCGGCGAAAATCCTGCACAACGGGAATAGTTTGTGTTTGTATGTTTACACTCGGAGAGCAGCATTAGCGAATCTTTCAGTCTATAATATTGTACTGTAATATTGCAGTGATATTAACATACTGTACACTTAGTAACTAAATCATTTTGACTGAGGTATGTCTTTAAAAACTAATAAAGCACTATGACAATACGACAAACTTTGCAATCTGGGTTAAACAAAGAACACTGCACACACTTACCTAATCTGTAGCGACAGGACAATCAAACTGGAGCGGTGTCTTTTTATTAAAAGGAGACAAGCGGCAAATCCGGATTTCACCATTTCCAGATGCGAAAAACTCTCGGGTAAAAATGTTCCTTACAAACGCGTTTCTGTCGCGTGTCACGTGCACTGTAATCCACACGTGAGTCCAGCAGCTCGCATAGAGGGAAAATGAAAACAAAACCTTGTTGCAGCACACCGACGACCCATGTCTCCAAATTCTTGTTCTTTCACTTGTTTTAGCAACACAACGTGGCGTCTCTCTGCCGTCTATACAGTGTATACAGTCTCCGGAGCTATCATGCATATTAATGAAGTTTCACGTCATACACAATAGAGCGCGCTGATTGGTTTGAAGCACGTCTTCTCATGAATTAATGCCGCACACTCAGATACGTCAGAATGTGCTTGAAAAGACAGACAGCCACTCTCCTGGCTGGATTTACCCCTATGTATCTCATGGCCGTGAACGTAGCTTCAAAAATTTGTTTCAAACCGGAAGAACGAATTTCCTCAAAATAACGCAAAAACAACTAATTTTCACTTTTTAGTGCAATATATGTGTCCTAATAGTGTTTATAGCAGCGTGGGACACATATATGACTGTCAACAGCTCAAAAAAAGTGTTTTGGTGTTTCGTGACCCTTTACTTGTGTCCCATGCTCACACATGTACATTTAAAGATTTCACAAAAAATGAATACAAAGACGACAAATCGCTGTTCCTCTAATATTATGCAACAGAATATTATTTACAAAAATTGCAACCTTTCAGTGTATTATTCATATGAGTGTTCAAACTACCAGACAGTATTTTTCTATGAATGTTGTTGTTTTTTGTGGACGTCAGTAATATTAAGTAATATTCTGTTGCATTAGAGGAACGGCGATTTGTCGTCTTTGTATTCATTTTTTGTAAAATCTTCAGATGTGTGCGCATGGAACAAAAGTTAACATGAGTCTACAATTATTAAAAACATGGATTGACCAACTGTGATAAAATTATCAAAACCGACTCAGTACTGTATAGTTCTATGTAGCTCAGTTTGATAAGTTACACCTTATTATTTTAACTTATTGCACTGAACGCGAGTCAGAAAGAAATTGCCATCAATAATAGTGATCCTAAGAATTAAACGATATGAGTACATGACACTTAATTCTGATGTTGGACTTAGTAAATCAGGCTTGCATAATTATTTCCAAACTGTTTTTGAAGCCATTACACCTTTTTTAACTACTTATTGCAGTGAACGCGAGTCAGAAAGAAAAAGCCATAGATGGCCTAATTCTTAGAATTAAACAATCTGAGTTCATAACAATCAATTCTGATGTTGGACCAGATAAATCAAGCTTGGATAATTATTTCCAAACTATTTTTATAGACATTGCACCTTTTTTGAACCACTTATTGCACTGAAAGCGAGTCGGAACGAAAGGGCCGTCGATAATAGTGACGGTAAGAATTATACAATCTGAGTACATAACAATCAATTCTGATGTTGGACCAGATAAATCAAGCTTGGATAATTATTTCCAAAGTATTTTTGTAGCCATTGCACCTTTTTTGAACCACTTATTGCACTGAATGCAAGTCAGAACGAAAGGGCCGTCGATAATAGTGATGGTAAGAATTAAACCATATAAGTACATGACACTTAATTCTGAGCTTGGACTTAGTAAATCAAGCTTGGATAATTATTTCCAAACTGTTTTTTAAGCAATTGCACCTTTTTTAACCACTTATTGCACTGAACGCGAGTCGGACCGAAAGGGCCACTGATAATAGTGACGGTAAGAATTATACAATCTGAGTACATAACAATCAGTTCTGATGTTGGACCAGATAAATCAAGCTTGGATAATTATTTCCAAAGTATTTTTGTAGCCATTGCGCCTGTTTTGAACCACTTATTGCACTGAATGCGAGTCAGAACGAAAGGGCCGTTGATAATAGTGATGGTAAGAATTAAACCATATAAGTACATGACACTTAATTCTGAGCTTGGACTTAGTAAATCAAGCTTGGATAATTATTTCCAAACTGTTTTTTAAGCAATTGCACCTTTTTTAACCACTTATTGCACTGAACGCGAGTCAGAAATAAACGGCCACAGATAATAGTGATAATTAAACCATATGAGTACATGAAACTCAATTCTGAAGTTGGACCAGATAAATCAATTTTGGATAATTATTTCTAAACTATTTTTATAGTCATTGCACCTTTTTTGAACCACTTATTGCACTGAAAAGCGTCAGAAAGAAATAGCCATCGATAATAGTGACCCTAAGGGCCGTAGATAATAGTGATGGTAAGAATTAAACCATATAAGTACATGACACTTAATTCTGAGCTTGGACTTAGTAAATCAATTTTGGATAATTATTTCCAAACAATTTTTATAGTCATTGCACGTTTTTTGAAACGTCAGAAAGAAAAAGTCAGATGACATAATGCTTAGAATTAAACAATCTGAGTTCATAACAATCAATTCTGATGTTGGACCAGATAAATCAAGCTTGGATAATTATTTCCAAACTATTTTTATAGTCATTGCACCTTTTTTGAACCACTTATTGCACTGAAAAGCGTCAGAAAGAAATAGCCATCGATAATAGTGACCCTAAGAATTAAACCATATGAGTATATGACACTTAATTCTGATGTTGGACTTAGTAAATCAGGCTTGGATAGTTATTTCCAAACTGTTTTTGAAGCCACTGCACCTTTTTTAACTACTTATTGCACTGAACGCGAGTCGGAACAAAAAGGCCCTCGATAATAGTGATCCTAAGAATGATACAATCTGAGTTCATAACAATCAGTTCTGATGTTGGACCACATAAATCAAGCTTGGATAATTATTTCCAAAGTATTTTTGTAGTCATTGCACCTTTTTTAAACCACTTATTTCACTGAAAGCGAGTCAGAAAGAAATGGCCATAGATGATGCTGAGAATTAAACAATCGGAGTACATACAGTAACAATCAATTCTGATGTTGGACCTGGTAAATCAGGCTTGTATAATTATTTCCAAACTATTTTTGTAGCCATTGCACCGTACTTTTGACATTTATTGAAGTAGAAGTTGGCTAAACGGTAGATGTTTGTTTGCACACAAAGAAAAAACGTTGAACTTTTTAGACGGTGCCTAGTTCATTTCACGCACTATACTGGATGTACGATAGACATTCGTTAGTTTCTATGCCGTTAAAACAATATTTAACCATGTTTGTCGATTCTGAAAAAATAAAATAGTATAGTAGTCAACATCATGCAGCTTATTACACTTTGAAAACACAACTTTATTGTACATTTAATGACATTTTCATCGAAGACGGGAGTCCGAATGTGCGAATCTAAAACCAACTTTACCCCGGTCCAAGTTTTTAGTAGTGGTAGTGTGTGTATGATGTGCATGTAATATGTTAATTGTTTTAACGGGTTTTTAATCATTATCAATACCCAAAAAAACCTTTGTAAACAAAGAGTAATGGAATTGTAAACTTACGGTTTGATTCGCTGAACACCTTTAACGATGCACAAAGCAAACATCCTTTTCTTTCATTCTTCACCCTTTCTCAACCTTGTCAAAATAAAATGATATAAAGAGGTACTGTATACGTATACTGTATCTAATGTAGCCAAGAACAGTAGTTAAGTTATGACTGATTTGTTCGTTGTTGACAAGTCCAGTGCAGACAGGCGGCAGCCATTATTAATAACAGCCCAAATGGAAATGCAGGTGTGGGCGGGGCCTGTAGTGAGATGATGAAACGGTTTAGCTAAACATGCAAACATTTAATAAATGTAATGAGAAATTTGTATTTGTGACATTTGCAGGATGGTACAATTATTTTGGATATTGTAGAAGAATATGGAATTTCGATTTGACTGCCTTTACTCATGATTTTTTATACCAATACATTTTATAGACAGATTATTAGACATAAAAAGTAATTCAATACATAATTTTGATTAATTAAGATCCAAATAAACTCTACAAAATCTTTTTTCAATTAAAAATAATTTTGAAAAATGTCTTAATTCATTAATATGCAGACCTATATTGTCTTATTATACCAATTTTAAATATATAAACATTTTATCTTGTTATATTATATTTATTCCTAAAAAACATGTATAAAACATATTATTGGATAATACTTTCAAAATAATATTTTTTATTTAATAATAATAATAATGATGATGATGATGATGATGATGATAATAATAATAATACATATTATTATCAGTAAATATATACAGTATAAAATATATTAGAAAGATATAGATGCCTTTTTTGCTGTAGGATATATTCTTATTTGGGGGTTTGTGGCATCTGAAAGATTTAAAACCCCTGAGATAGATATAAATGAGACAGACTGAATGTGTGAGTTTATATCTGCGTCTATATATGCATCCTTAGATGCTTATTTGTCTGTGTTGTTCTGTGGCTGTCATCACTATCTGTTCTTGCTGAAATATAGCAAGCTCATCTCAGTGTTAGTGCTCCAAAGCAGACTGGGTTGCATAAGCCCTTCACAATCCGCCCTTTAACCAGAGGATATGAGGATGACAGGCTGGCTCATGGCTGAATGGAAAAAATTGAAACAAATCTCTCGCCCGGCATGGGAAAAATACCTTTTTGGATCTTTGACAAACACATTTGACAGGTAAAATCCTTGCTAAAGGGTGCTTTGGTGATAAACAAATGCACGTTGAATCTAATAACCTCACCCAGGATTAAATTAGATTTCAAAGAAAGATGGAAAACTGTGCAAATACCTTTTCATCGCTCATTTGCTTATTAATTTATGTCATGGTACCATCACATACAGTTGAAGTCAGAATTATTACCCCCCCTCTGAATTTATTTTATTTTTTTATTTTATATTTCCCAAATGATGTTTAACAGAGGAAAGAAATGTTCACAGTATGTCTGATATATATTTTTTATTATATTTGTTTTATTTCGGCTAGATTAAAAGCAGTTTTCCATTTTTTAAAAAACATTTTAAGGTCAAAATTATTACCCCGCTTTAAGCTATATATTTTTTTGATAGTCTACAGAACAAACTATCGTTATACTATAACTTGCCTAATTACCCTTACCTGCCTAGTTAACCTAATTAACCTAGTTAAGCCTTTAAATGTCACTTTAAGCTGTATAGAAGTGCTTTGAAAAACATCTAGTCAAATGTTATTTACTGTCATCATGGCAAAGATAAAATAAATCAGTTATTAGAAATGAATTATTAAAACTATTATGATTAGAAATGTGTTGAAAAACTCTGCTCTCTGTTAAACAGAAATTGGGGGAAAAAATAAACAGGGGGGCTAATAATTCTGACTTCAACTGTAAAAGAAAATCACTTTCCAGAACCTTCTCTTTGCTGGTAGATTCAACTCCATCTGAAATACTGAGTGACAACAAAAATAACAAAAGAAAAAAACATCATGCTTTCGTTTTCTTTTTCTAGCTTTTTTGAACAATGTCTAAAACTTCTCAACTCATTTAGTATGTATATTTAAACAAAAGTGTCTGCTAAATGAATAAATGTAAATGATCTGTCATTTTTTCTCCCATCAATATTATTCAGACTTAGGGTGATATAGATTTATGAAGAGCCAAGGATGCAAATTTAATCACATGTCTTTTTACATGCAGGAAAATCAACCAGCATTGTGCGTTCTGACATTTCAAGGTCGAATATGACAGCTTGACTAACACTAAAATTAATAATCAGCTTGTTGACTCTGGTGCAAAGCTATGTCAGATGGCACTCTTTGACCTGAGCAATCCAGCATCATGGTCCCGAGGCTCTATACGTCCTACTCTTCAATGTACATAATTTGCCCTGAATAACAGCTGGCACTGCAGCTGCTCATTGGCTAACATAAATGCATATCTCAGCACTTACGTGTCATTCTGTCTCAATCAAGATTAGTTTGCGCTACAGTATGGCTTTAGGGGTTCAGGTTTCTGTTTTACCCACTCAGGAGTTAAACATGCATTCTTTGCTTCCCTAGACGGTCAGCAGTCAACATTGATTTGCTTCAATTCTGTTTGAAGGCTAAGCTTTGACATTTTGCTAGCATAAACAGCATAAACTGTCTGTATAAAGTGAAATACGCTCTTCTTGTGGACATCTTTTGGGAACTTTTGCTTTACAGACATACTTGCTTAGCTGAGTGTGTGGAAATGGAGCACTTAACAGGTCAGTATGGAGACACATAAATGGATTAGATACTGTAGCAGCTTGCTAGGAAACACAACTACATGTCATGGGTTCTCTTGCTTATGTTATGGCGGACATGCTGCATCAGACCATTAAACATGATCAAAGGTCTTCCCATCGGAGTGTGAAATGTTCCTAAGAACATTGAGAGAACATAGATTAGCTACATCAACACCTGAAATTCGGTCACATCTGTTGACATGACACTAAAGTCTATTGAACTAATGGGAGACCCTTTCCAATCCTGTCGTAAAAGACAGTATCTCTCCATGGGTCGTAGGTGTTTTGTATACACCATTAGTGCTCCATTGTCCTCCATCTCTGAAAAATATACATAGAATAGACATTTAGATTCCTGGAAGCATTCTTCAGAGATTTTGATCCATCATAGTGCCACAAAATGGCTTCAGACATGTCAGCTGCATATCCATAATGTGAATCTCTTTTTCCCAAACATCTCAAAGGTGCTCTAATGGACTGAGATCTGAAAGACTGAGGAGGATCAGTTGAGCATACATGTAGTGAACTCCCTGTCATGTTCAAGAAACCAATCTGAGATGATTCAGGCTTTGTGACATGGCATGATATCCTGTCATCTTAGGATGGATACACTTGATTGACACAATCAACAACGATACTCAGGTAGGCTGTGAATAGGCAAAGTTCAGCAAAATATGAACATTTACTCACCCTCAAGTTGTTCCATACATTTATGATTTCCTTTTTCTTTTGAACACATACAAAAAAAGATATTTTAAAGAATGTTAGGATCCTGTACCCATTGGCATCGTAGGAAATATAATCATTATGGAATAATATAGGTTTCCAACCTTTTGGAACATGTGAAGAATGAGTAAAAGATGACAGGATTTTCAGCTTTGGTTGAACTATCCCTTTAAATCAGTGGTTCTCAACCATGTTCCTGGAGCACCCCAACATGTTTGGCATGTCTTCTTAGTCAAACATACCTGATTCAACTCATCAGTTCCTTAGCAGAGACTCCAAGAGCTGAAATGTTTCTGTGAGCCAAAAGAGACATGCAAAATGTGCAGTCCAAAAAGTGGTTGAGAACTATATAATGCTCAACTGATACTAAGGGGCCTAAAATGTGATAAGAAATATGGGGGGTTGTCGCGGATGAAAGTGAAGAGAGGGAGGGGGGTGGTGTATAGTATGGATGTTGTTGTTTTTTGTTGACAGGAGTGTCATCATTGTTTTCTTCTGTTGTTAGCTCATCTGCTTCAAGGTTTGATGTGTTGTGTTTTCCACAAACATCAGGTGTAACACGTGGTTATGCAAGTTAATGTTGCCCTCTTATTATTTCTAATCAGTCTGGTTTATTTGATATTTTCTGTTAACCCTTGATATGGTTGTGTAAAAATTTGTGGCCCAAATTCATTTAAAGGCACAGTATCAAATTTTTGCCTCTAGAGGGCATGTATTCACAACAATCAAAGTCATAGTTTGATGACATAGCAGACATGATCTTTAATACATTCTACAAGAATCCTGCAGAAACCAACTGCTTCTGGTTCTTTTGCTTGTGATCACATAGAGAAGCAGCAGCACTGTTTTATCATTATATTTTAAGGTTTTGTTATAATGCTGCTTGGTGCAGTCTAATAAAATGCACAATGTATTAAAGCATCTTTGTTTTCTATCTTTATTTGCCTGTTTTCTATCAAACCAAACCAGAAATTCTTACATATTGTACCTTTAACATTTGTTGTCCATTCTAATGCTCAGTTTAAACTTCAGCATATTATTTTGTCCACATCTACATGCCTAAATGCATTGAGTCGAACAGAGTTAACTGCACATGTACATAATTGTGATTAATGAGTGCTTAGCTAGTTTATGAAAGGACAACTACATTTCTCATTATCCTCACAGTTACACACCTAATGTGCTTCCTTAGCGCCATGTTTGTTGCTTTACCACTAAAAGCTTGCTGCCATGTCAGGGAAGTGTAAACGGAAAAAGAAATATTAACAAGTCTATACTCACATTTTGATCTATGAAAATCACGACTTCTGAACTTGTAAACAAAACCGTCTCCGGAGGACTTGTACGCAGCATGTCATCACACCATGAGTGGTTAAAAATTTAAAGGTGGACACCATGGGTCCGTGCTTACACAACATGAATGCAAGGGTCTCACAGAGTGTGGTAAATGCAAACAGAAAATCGAGAAATAATCCAGCAGCTCGGGACCAGCAGATTCAGGGAAAGATGTGTTAATGCGTATGTGTGTGTGTGTGTTGTGTTGATCCCTGTTAAATGCTACTTATCATTCAAGCCTCAGCTACTCTGAAAGCTTGGCAATGCTGGAAAACAGTGTGAGGTGAATTATTGAATATCAAGTTTTCACCATCAAGGACAAAAAAGTTGGCCTTGAGAATATGGAGAGAAAGTTACTGACATAAAGACCTCTTCAGATCTACTTCAACCCTCTGCAGTGCAGTTTAGTTTGACGAGCCTTTTTTTTATCCATCTTCATGCTTAGCTGTGATTTTTCCACAATTTCTCTAACCTGCAGTATATAAAATCACTACAGATATTAGCTTTTGCATGAAAAGAAATGCAAACAATGATTTCTAGTTAAACTTCGTCTTAGAAAAATCTTATCAAGGTCAAAATTTGTACTAATGTTCAATAAAATGTAGTGTTATACATATATACTAATATTTAAACATTGCCTTTGCTGTCTAGACTGGAATAATATAAAGTATAAAATAGAAAAATATAAAGGTAAATATTAAAAGTGCTGGAACATGTAGTGATGACAACAGACATTAAGTTAAATGGACAGTTTACCCAAAAATGAACATGTTGGGCCCTATCATACACCTGGTGTAATAAGGCGCAAGACGAGTTGGTGTGATTTGTTGCTATTTTCAGACCAGCGCAACCCTAATTTTCACATTTTGCACTATGTTGTTTAAATAGCAAATCCATTTGCGCCACTTTAACATGGGTGTTCTGGTCCATAAAGGAGGTGTGTAAAGGCACATTGTTGGTGCGTTGCGATTGTAATGAACCTTATTGATATTTATGTCCATCAGAAAAACACCACACGATGTAACGTACAAAAGAGGAAATGCTTTATTTACTTTTAAGAACAGAGGCAAATAAAATGCGGATACCAGGGCAAGAGATATAGATGTCAAAGGCTACACGCAATTATCATGCTTATTCCTTTACACACAGTGAGTTTAACACATTACTACAACAGTGTTTCGAATATACAGTAGCACCGAACACTTCAATCTACACTGCACACAAAATTAAGGCGCATCCCCTGTAATCATATCTTGCCTCCCGCACTAATCACCTTTTACACACATAGCAGTCACACTCAACATACAACAGGCATAAACACAAATAAAGGTTTTAAAAGACTTCCCTCCACACAGCCTTTGAGACCCAGCCAAGGAGAGAGGGATCAGCGTCATCACACAGAGTAGGAAATAGCGCACTTCCACGATCCCACAGGCCCGCTATTGACCTTATTCTTCAACGCGGAAGTGCGCTCGTTTTTGCGATTGTTTTAGAACTTCCGATTCAGTTGCCTATAGGAGAAATGACTAGGAATAATAAACGGCTGAAAACGGTCAAACTACTCGCTCTACAAACAAGTGTTTGCATGATTATACAGACAAAATAGAATAATATAATAGGAAAACCTCAGTTTGCAACATCAAGCAACAGAACGGGCTGTTTTTAACGTCTAAAAATGAATGAAAGTGAATGAAACCGGAAGTCTCAAACCAAAATGATTCAAATGGCCGCGCCCACTCGTACGCGGAGAATAAGGTAAATAGGATTCGTCCGTCCGCAGTTTGGAGGCGGGGCCAGAATACTCAGTTCATAAAATTTGGAGAGAAGGCAGGGCTGGACTCCACAACTCACCCCAACAAATGACTCTGTCAGGAGAGAGGCTTAGGCCAAGGTAGTGGTCAACTAAACATTAATTATCCCTTACTCGACTCTCTCACATATGAAGCCCTGTCTGACTAGCTATCTTCATCTCTGGAGGGCATATTGCCCCCGAGAGACAGCCCAACGGAACCCACAACTCACCACCTCGGAGCTTGCGTCTCTTTTTCGCACGCCTCTTTTAAAGAGTCCCATTATACGCTGTCCACAGGTGAATCCAATCAGAAAAATCACATGGTCCTGAGATCTCAACATTCCACACTATTTTGAGGAACTAAAATAGACTGCGCCACTGACCAACTGAAAGCTGGTCTAAAGTCCAGCGCAGAGCACGTTAGTTATGCACCTACTGTATATGCAAGTACAAAATGCTTACACATTACACATTAATACACACAGGATGAACAGCAGTACACACATATCTTTACATATGAAAAAATGAAGGATTAAAATGATACAAAAATTATTATTTTCTACATAAATATAAAAAAAAAACACTGCCTTCATACCTTCTTTATCTCGGGGGGCTTTTTCAGTTTATTCATGACAATTTGCATTTGTATAATGTAATTATTAGTATTATGAGTATTATTTATTACATGCATATTTATATTTGTTTTAATAAAAACCAGTTTAGATTTGTCCACCTGTCGATTTTTGACGTATGCTTCACTATATGGGGCATAAGAACAGGACGTGTTTGCATATAACAAAATTTTTTGACAACACTTCATTATTATTGTTTATTTATTAATTTGCTGGAAATTAGAACTGAATTTAAAAATAGTTTTAAAACAAATCTTTGCGTTTAATAAACAAAATTAAATATGTAGGCTAATGGATGTCTTCAGTGGAGTGCTTACAGCAGCATTTCTTTATCCACGAAAGTAAAGGAGTAAAGAGTAAAAGTAAAGAGAAAGAGAAAGTTCAGAGGCCGAATGGAGGAGGCTCGTTCTTTAGCCTAGCTCAGAAGGTTTGTTTAACTGATTTCTCGCTAGTAAGCATTCAGTTTTTCCTCTTACAAAGTCCGTCATGTAAATAGCGAACGCCCTTAATGCTTTTGCACCGTACGCTATAGACCAGGGGTTTTCAAACTTTTTAATCTCAGGGACCCCCAAATATGATGATTCTTTGCAGGGGACCCCTTTGCCTAAAGTTTAAAGGCACTTATGTATTTCAAGTATAAATATGTAAACTAAAATTCTGAATAACGTAAATACATTATAATTCATATTTCACAGGCATGCAAAATGGTATTGTTTTTAAAACTATTTATTTTATTAGTTAGCAACTCATCATAGCCAAAAATGATTCTCACAATTATTTCATATTTCATTAAAAAAAAAACAACAAAAAAAAAAAAACAACAACAACAACAAAATATTTACATTAACTGAACAAGATAGCTTTTCTAAATACGGCACTGGTAGATGAAAAGTTAAACCTGGACGTTTGTAACATTTGTAGTTTTTTCCCTGTCTTGTATTTATGTAAAACTGCAAAATATTTACATTGAACTGGGTACCTTTTCTAATTAAGGCACTGCTAAATTGCTGTTATATTTTTATTAAGTGAAAAGGCAACCTTCTTTCACAGCATTATAATGTGACAAGTTAAACCTGAAGAACAGCATTTGCATTACAAACACAATCAAACCAGTTTGAATCCTTCACTGATTCAAAACTCCTAATGGGACGGATGAGCTTGGTGGCTTCTACATAGTTTGTCATAAGGTGGCTTCACAAGAGCCTCACGGTGAAGCATGCAGTGTGTGCCAACGACGTTGGGTGCTTTCTCTTTTATCAGAGTCATGACGCCGCTGTGCTTACCAGTCATAGCAGCAGCACCATCGGTACACGCTCCAATACACGAGACCAGTCTATTAAATTGTCCGTCATTAACCGATCCATCATATTAAATATCTCCTGACCTGTGGTGCTGCCTTCAAGGGGTTTATCAGTACTTTCATCCAACTCCAGTGAAAAGTATTCACTGGCTTGCAGCTGTTCTAAAAGTTGTGACGAAATATCATCGCCATCTCACTTATGCGTCTGCTTACTGTGTTGTCTGACAAAGGCACACAATCTACCTTTCGTGCTGCTTCCTCTCCAAATAACTCTTTGAATATCTTGCAAATATTTTTTTGTTTCTGCCAAGTTTTTCGCGGACCCGTTTGAAAACCCCTGCTTTAGACTTTGCGCCTATAGATTGTTAAAATAGAGCCCTCTGTCATCATTTACTCTTTCTCTACTTGTTTCTAACCTGTCCAAGTTTCTTTCTTCTGTTGAACACAAAATAAGATATTTTCAAGAATGTTGGTACGCAGCAGCCATTGACTTCCATAGTATATTTTGTTCCTACTATGGATGTCAATGACCATGGATGTCAATTTTCCCCCTAATATTCTTCAGAATATTTTGCATTGTGATAGACAGGGGGAAAAAATACATAAAAGTTTAGAACCACTTCACTGCAATAAATGGTGAAGAAATCTTCATTTTGGGTGAACTGTTCCTTTAAGAAACTATATATTGTCATCAGTATAACAATACTCCAACACTCGATCTTTTACTTTGACATTGCTTTTGGCAAAAATCTAAATGACTGAATGTAAAACAATCCCAGTATTCTTAATTGTTTGAATAAAAAACTGTGCTAACACAACAAAGGCAATGGTGTAACAAACTGTACATTTTACAATGAAAATTCAAAATCCAACATAAAAGACACTTTAAACAAAATCTAGAAGGTAACAAACATTGAACAAGAAATTATCAGTAAAATGGCCATTAACACAACATCAACTTACTTTAATTTTTAAAAAAGAAACTTTCTTCTTCTCAAAAATGTAGCGGTTAAAAAAAACAATCTGTTTTGGAGTGTGGATCAAAATGGCTTAGCTTTTATTTAAATCCTCTCCCACAGATTAGTTACTTCAAGATAATGAAAAATACAACAATAACATTCATTTCTCAAGATATTTTAGGAAATCAAAATGAAATAATTGCATTGACTTAGACATTTAAATACAGACTTGGAGAAATGTGAAAGGAACAACCAATATAAACACGACAGTTTGAAACAAGGAACCAATGACAAGCAGAGCTGAAAATCACATTAAACACAAAGACCCAATAAAAGCATGATATATAAAGAAAGGTACACCTGTACAAGTCAAATGAAGGGCAATCAATCAAAGCCTGTGAAAAGCAAGCCTGAAATCATTAGCCTAAAAAACATAACAGCTAATGCGAATGCTGCATTTATGGCAGTACACATGGAAAAAAACTAAAAGCCATCATTTGATTGGCTAAGACAAGCTTCATGTGACCAAATTAGCATTACAAGTTTTCCAATGGTAAATAATACAGGCATTTTTTCACCCGATAGTTCTTTTTTAATAGACTGCTTAATAGAAAATTAGTAACAAATATTAATCATACAACAGTTTAGGGTTCTTCATTCATTCAAAAAAGAGTGTCCTTAATCACTGTCCTTGTTCTTGATGCAGGGGTGTCAAACTCAGTTCCTGGAGGTCTGTGCACAGTTTAAATTCAACCCTTGCTCCAGATGTAAGTTTCAAACAAGTCTGAAGGATTGAAGGAATTAGTTTGATCGGGTGCATTTAATTAGGGTAAAAAAGCTGCGTCCCTCTAACTGAGTTTGTTTAAGTTTGTTGACCCCTTAATAGACTCAAAATACATTTAATTTAAATTTTAAATCTTGAAAAAAAAGTTATGATGTGTCATAATGACTATGAGGATTACAAAATAAAAGAGATGGAAACATAATAATTGAATTAAACCGAGAGCAACATCTAGTAGGGTGAAGCTGCAGGCCCGGAGACCCAACTGCACGCTCAGACCTGCACGCTCACACCAGCACTTTTAGACATATTGTTTTCTCTGACAGTGCCACCTGCTGTTGGGTCTGGTGAAGCGACAGGTCCAGAGACCCAACTGCAGAGACAGTCCTCGCTGCAGCCTGCAGCTTGATGATGTACTGGACCAGGTCCACTACGTAATGGACGACCGCCTACACCTCCCTCTACCCTAAACCCAACTGTCACAGTAGCATGGGCATTACCTTAGTGGGCGGTACAATGTCCACTCTGTAGTGGAGCTGGTCCAGTACGTCATCGTGGTTACAGACTGCAGTGAGGACATCTTGCAACTGCATGCTCAGACCAACACTTTCTAGCAAAGTAGCAACATCGTGACCCTAACCCTAACGCCAACCCTACCGATAGGTCTGGAAGTTCTGGTCTGAGGGGCTGCAGCTTCACAATGTTGGCAACATCAAATGAAGCCATTCAACTCAGAACAAAAATATTAATAATTGATTACAAATAAAGAGCATTAATACTGCAAATGTATCAATTTTAGTTTAACAAGATGTGTTAAACAAGAACTTCTACTGTGTTAAGAAAATCTTACATGCAGTATTTCTGTATGCATCATATTGTATTTAAGAGAAAAAATCTTTCATGTCTGTTTATAATTTACAGCATAAATGGGATTTAATGACATTTTAAAATGCTCTTCTTCTTACAGATCCATTGAAAAGGAAAATGACACTTATAATCAGCCCATCCTGATGAACGAGACACAGCACAGATCTCTCCTTCAGCTTCACTGGGTTCTCCAAGACTCCAGAGCCTGCACAACAGATCAGCATTAGATGTTCAGTGCTGCTCTTTTCTATGATACTGACTGAGAGAATCATTTAATAAATAATAATCTGATTAGTTCTGTGATTTCTCACCCAGTGGTCATGTTGGTGCCATCGACCCACTTCCAACTTCCATTTTTACCGCTGCCAGTCAGACCAATCCAGACAGCATAACCACCAGATATGTTATTAAGCATATCCTAAGATGATGCAATAATTTGCATTGTAATCTGATAATGCCAAATTTGTATAATCATCTTGAAAACACACAAATAGCTGTGTAGCTGTCTTTTATTATTTCCTCACTGATGTAAATGTTTTTTATTTTCTATTCATTGAAGCCAAAACTTTACTGCTAGACCAAACCTCACTAAAATATATATATCTATTTTTTATAAATTATAAAATATTTCCCTTATAGGGTGACCATCATTGGTTAAGGTTTTACTATCCTTGTCTACGCAACGTAAACCAAACAAAAGAAAACAACACACACATTATATTTCACTCACTTGTTCTTCTCTGCTGTTTACAATGATCAGATCTGCTCCTCTGTCTGTACAGTATCTTCTGCTCTCAGACCAGCTCTTCTCCTCGGAGGAAATGAAGTAAAAACTGGACTGATAGTAAAACCATCCATCTGTAAACACAACATTTTATTAAACAACACAACTAATTAAATAGACATTAGACTAATAGACATTTAAAAATAGATTGGCTAAAACAAGGCTAGGTTTGGGCTGTTTTAGACAGACTTCATGTGTCATTCATTACTGTGCATTTGATGACAAGTCTAGTTTTGGGTTATTCTTAGATGTCTATTAGATTTTCACTAGGAGCCCAAATTTGGCCAAGACATTTAAGACCCAATACCAATTCTATTTTTGTACCCCTACCCCAAAAGAGTGTGAAGGAGAAGAGCTTCAAAATTAACCCCTAAGAAATGGGACACCACTACAGCACCTGCACACGTCATCATATGTCATCACGATCTCTTACTTTAGATCAACAATCGCGACTGCTGTAGTTATTCCAGTTGTGTTCTTTTTTGGTATTTATCTTCAGGAAATCACAGAAGGCAATGATATCATGTTATCATAACGATCTAATGTGGCAATAAGATCGTAACTGTACCGTGCATTTACACCGTGGCCATATTTATCTAACAACAATAACATTGTTACTTCACACTGTAAAAAGGCCATTGCCAGCCACTAGACTTTTCTGACAGGGTATTCGATTGTCATCGAGTGTCAGAATGTTGTGGGACTGCTATACAGGAGTTATTATTAGGGATTATAGATAGCGAATTTAGCGGTTTTTATTTAAGCATTTTTTTTTAAAGCATGGTGGTAAAACACGAACATGGTAATGAATATAATAAAACATATGCTTGTTTGTTGTAAAAAATCGTTATAATGACAAAAAATATTAATTTGTGCATCTCCTTACTTTTGTGTGCAGCCATGCTGTCATTGTAGATTGTGTATTTGTGAAAAATGTGTTTCCGCGGCTGTACCCGACCAGTTTATTTGTGGTGCGGGAATACATTTCCAAATAAAACGCAGTAGCGGTTGGGAACTCTGGTATAATTTGAACCGGAGCAGGCGGTCTAACAATCTAGCGCTCCTGAGAGAAAGAGTGTGCGCTCCTGAGAGAGAGAGAGAGTGTGCATCCGTCGTAGTGCTGTTTGTGTGTGTGCAGTGTTGCCAACTTAGCAATTTTGTTGCTAGATTTAGCAACTTTTCATACTACCCTAGCAACTTTATTTTCAAAAAGCACCTAGCAACAAATTTAGCAATTTTTAACATTCATTTGGCTACTTTTAGCATTTTTTTCAAAGGTGACTCAAAAGAGCAGCGGCTGCAGGCTTCACTCAGTAGAGTAAATTGCTAGCTCAGATTGATTTTCATAACTGTTAATTTACTGATATTTGTTAACATGTATAATTGTTGGTAATTTAAGAAGCAATCAAATACAATAGTGCTATAATTGTTGTCAATTTTACAAATGTAATTGTTTATATTTAAAAATAAAAAATTCTTATCAAAAAGTGTTTACAAATAGTCAACTATATTTTTCATACAAATCTAAATGGACATATTTCAAATAATGTTTATGCTGAGAAGGCCAGTCAATTTGAGAAAACATTAATTATTTTGTATACTAGATAAACATGTAGTTTTGAGTTGCGATTACGCAATGACGTCATCACGCAAAGTAATATGTTTATAAGAAACCTATTTATTGTGCATCTGGATGTAATGTTTTAATATAATATAATATAATACACTGCGCCTCATAGAGTAAGAGGGGTCTGGATGCAGACCTGGTGCAGTGCAATCTGAGCTGCATCCAATGCTTTTTAATGCGCTCACCTAACCCCACCCCTTACCCTACCCGTCACAGTGATGTCACTCTCTCCATTGAGTGCATTGTGTCTGACATTGCATCGCTGAGTGATGCAATCTGAGCTTGCATCATAAAGGCTGCATCCAGATACTATTGCAGAGAGTAGAGACATGACGGGCTTACGCTTGTCAGATACTACGTGATGACGTCATTGATATGCAAATTAGTGCGTGATGTCATCTGGCAACATTTAGCTACTTTTCGGGCAGGCTTTAGCTACTTTTCATTGGAAATAGTTGGCAACACTGTGTGTGTGTGTGTGTGTGTGAGAGAGAGAGAGAGAATGAGAGAGAGCACTACTATTTTGCACTACTGCCCTTTTTGCACTTGTTTGTATGCAGCAACGCTGCACTGCTTTGGCAATACAAATGTACAGTTATTTGTCATGCCAATAAAGCACCTAAATGTGAAATGTGAATGAACCGCCGTGGTGCTCTCTCTCTCTCTCTTTTTGTGTGTGTGTGTGTGTGTGTGTGTGTGTGTGTGTGTGTGTGTGTGTGTGTGTGTGTGTGTGTCGCTTGTAAAAGGCTGACATAACTCTGTAACATTCAGCTGGGTGTTTTTGGGAGGCCTATTTAATCGCTATACATTCTTCCGTGGCCTAATATGTACCTGTATAGAAATAATACTGATATGATATATGAAACACAATCGGTAGTTGGCAAATATATTGAGTGGATATGTTTGTAAATCTGACTTTGGAAGAGTCAGCGCCTCACCAACCACAAACCTCACTGCACATCACGCGGCACTCATGTCTCATCACAAAGGGGCAAACAAAACTGACATTTAGCCTACAATCCTTGCACAACATACACTTTTATCTGTTATCTCTTTTGGTAGTACCCAATTTTAAGGTGAGATATAGAAAATCAGATCTAAATTTAGCAGGAATGGTGCATCCAGCAGCTAGCTCTCTGCAGGAATGGTGCATTGCCGGCAGCTGGCTCTCTGCAACTCTCACATGGTCGCCCACTGAAGCTAAGCAGGGCTGCGCCCGGTCAGTACCTGGATGGGAGACCACATGGGAAAGCTAGGTTGCTGCCGGAAGTGGTGTTAGTGAGGCCAGCAGGGGGCACCCAACCTGCGGTCTGTGTGGGTCCTAATGCCCCAGTATAGTGACGGGGACTCTATATCAGTGAGCGCCATCTTTCGGATGAGACGTTAAACCGAGGTCCTGACTCACTGTGGTCATTAAAAATCCCAGGATGTCCTTCGAAAAAGAGTAGGGGTTTAACCCCAGCATCCTGGCCAAATCTGTCCATCATGGCCTCCTAACCATCCGCATATCATAATTGGCTTCATCACTCTGTCTCCTCTCCACCAATCAGCTAATGTGTGGTGTGCGGTCTGGCGCAAAATGGCTGCTGTCGCGTCATCCAGGTGGATGATGCACACTGGTGGTGGATGAGGAGATCCAACCCCCCCCCATGTGTTAAGCGCTTTGAGTACCCAGAAAAGCGCTGTATAAAAGTAAGTAATTATTATTATCATCCGGGTAGCGGGTGAACAAAGACTGAATAAACAGTGGGAGCAGTCGGGTGCGGTATAAAACCTGGCGGGAGCAGGATTAAAATTTCAGTCCTGCGCAGATCTCTACCCCTTGGTTCCGAGTGTGGTCCTGAAAAATCTCAGTTTCAAGGCTATCTAGCCCTTCCCCTTAGCCCTACGCCTTCAAGCTAAAGAGAATTGGGACACCCCTACCCCTTCAAGTGAACACACAAAACGAGGGGTAGGGGGAAGGGCTAAGGGGTAGAATTGGGATTAGTCCTTAAGTTTACACGTCATGTTTGTATATTTGTGTAGTCATTCATAATTACCCTTATATTTCTTCTGTAGCTGGTCTCTTTCTTTTGTGAGGTTGGTAATGTTGGTCAGCATCTTGTTTATATCTTGTGTGTTTGAATAGATGTGGACACAAAACAGTATCATAGCAATCATCTGAAAAACACACAACAGCACCAAACACACCATAGCTCTGGAGCTCCTGATCCTCACTGAATCACCTCCTGAAGACCACAGACATGCGGTTAAATGACTGAATGTTCAAACTGTTATGTTTTGGTATCAAAGAAATAAGTGTGTTAACCTGTTTGCTGAAGTGGTTGTTGTGTCTCTCTCCTAAAGTCCTGATCATTCACACAACCTGCACTCTCATAGATATCCACCATTATCTCCACTCGCTCTCCATCTGTTCCTTCAGACCCGTTGCTGATCACATCATCATAAATATCATCAGACATGTCTGCTCTTTAACAGTCCAACACTATTATTCTTTGACAATGTAGAATATGTAGTTCAGCTCTGCTCTGCTCTGCTCTGTATTATCGCCTGTGCTTAAAGTAAGTAAATACAACGGATATGAGACTAAATAAGTCAATGTGTTAAATCTAAGATCATGTGACATCAAGCTATTAAAAGTGGTCTAGACTATAAGCTATTTCAACTGCTGTTGATATTTTGGAAATGACAAGACACAACCTTTAGCTTAAATGCACATGAACAGACTCTGTGAGGGAACATTGTAGAATATATACATGCAAGATTCAGATGTCCATTACAATCAAGCTCCAAACAATAACACTCAAAACTATCCTAATTCTATGGTGGCACAGTGGTTAGCATTATCACCTTACAGCAAGAAGGTCGCTGGTTCGAGTCCTGGCTGAGCCAGTTGGCATTTCTGTGTGAAGTTTGCATGTTGCGCTATAAGTGAATTGAATAAACTAAGTTGGCTGTAGTGTATGAGTGTGTGTGAATGTGAGAGTGTATGGGTGCTTTCCAGTACTGGGTTGCAGCTGGAAGGGCATCCGCTGTGTACATATGCCAGGATAGTTGGCGGTTCATTCCACTGTGGTCATTATCAAAGATTAAGCCGAAGAAATATGAATGAATGACAAAGCGGCTATAACAAATCTTTGTAACTCTTAAGAAGCAAAGTGATTGGTCTGCTCAGGAAAATGAACACATTTCTAATATGGAAATATATTTCTGATGAAGCAGTGACAGATTAAGTGAATGTGGTTCAAATGTAAAAAAAATGGCAATGTAGTAAAGGAATTAAAGTGAATGAAGTTTACACTGATGCTTTTCAGAAGTGATAAACCTCACAGCACTGGCTGAAGTAAATGTTTAAGTGTCAATTTCTGCTCAGAGGCTGAAACAACTGCGGGAGGAAGAGACTAAATTAAGAATGATCTTTCACTTCCTAATAACAACAGACAAGAAGTTCAGAAAGTGTCTTTATATTCTTACCAGTAAAACCAACGCAATCTCATGGCAATTCATAACTTTTTGATTTAGTGGCTAATTCGTATGAATTCGTACAATCTAATTCGTACAATTTAGTACGATTTGCTCATCACCCAATGACGGTGGGGGTTAGGGGCGGGGTTAGGTGCCACGCCTCCTTTTTACAATTGTACATTTTAGCCACTAAACTAACAAAATGTAAAATATAAGTTTCCTCGTGAGATCAGGCTGGTAAAACAAAGAGCTCCTGTAAAATTTTCAAATATTTAGATCTTTGACTATTTGATCGTTGACTAGTGCTAGTTTGTTATTTAGACTCGATTGTTGCTAAAATTGACAAATTCTGTGAGAAACATGTTTGTGTGGGCCTTCCTTCCTCAGGCCCAATGCTTTTCATCAGTTCACAAGAGCATCTAAATGATTAAATGTAAAATGATCAGAGCATAACTTACCAGTGGCTATCATGCTGATGGTCAAAATAAGATATACTCTAAGAACTAAGAACAATAATAATAATAGTAATATACAACTAATGTAATGTAATGTAATGTGTATTTATATAGCGCATTTATTGTGTATGGCCATACACCCAAAGCGCTTCACAATCATGAGGGGGTTTCTCCACACCACAACCAGTGTGTAGCATCCACTTGGATGATGCGACGGCAGCCACAGGTCAACGGCGCCAGTGCGCTCACCACACACCAGCTATTGGTGGAGTGAAGAGACAGTGATAGAGCCAATTCGGTGGATGGGGATGATTAGGAGGCCATGATGGGAAAGTGCCAATTGAGGGACTTTGGCCAGGACATCGGGGTTACACCCCTACTCTTTACGAGAAGTGCCATGGGATTTTTTTTTTAATGACCACAGAGAGTCAGGACCTCAGTTTAACGTCTCATCCGAAAGACGGCGCCCACTGACAGTGTAGTGTCCCCTTCACTTTTACTGGGGCATTAGGACTCACACAGACCACAGGTTGAGCGCCCCCTGCTGGCCTCTCTAACACCACTTCCAACAGGAACCTAGTTTTCCCATGTGGTCTCCCATCCAGGTACTAACCAGGCTCAGCCCTGCTTAGCTTCAGTCAGGAACCAGTCTTGGGCTGCAGGGTGATATGGCTGTGGCTAGTGGCTAAATAGTATCAACAGAACAGGATTATTTATTATAGTGTAAGAAAATAATTGAAACAAGACAAATCGTATGTGTGCATATATTTTATTCAAGAGAGAATTGTTTTGATCTGTTCATAATTTACACCAAAAACTTCAACGACATTTTAAAGTGCTCTTCTTCTCACAGATCCATTGAAAAGAATAAAAATATGGATGATCCCGCCCATCCTGATGAACAAGACGCAGCACAGTTCTCTCCTTTACCTCCATTGGGTTCTGGAGGAGACCAAAACCTGCACAACAGATCAGCATTAGATGTTCATTGCTGCTTTCTCTATGATATGATACTGACTGGGAGAATCATATATTAGATAATAATCAGTTCAGGTCAGTAATTTCTCACCCAGTGGTCTGTTTGCTGCCATCAACCCATTCAAAATCTGCCCTCTTCATCAGTGTCAGTCAGACCAATCCAGGCCATAACACCACAAGATACTTTCTTAACAAGATCCTAAGAAGTTTACAAAATGACATTGAAGTCTGATAATGGCAACATTTAGCTGCCTTCAAACAGTACTTTGTACATTATATATCAATCTGAAGATCTTGACAACAGACTTGACCATGAAAAATCTAAATATGTGCATCGCTACATCTTTTAATATTTTTTATACCAACAGTGCGAGTTAAACACACAGACACACGCACACACACACACGCTTACACGCACACGCACACACACACATTTATTATTTCTTTAGTGATACTATACTGATACTTTAGTGACATTACCAAGACAAAAAGCGTATCATAAATGTGTCAAAAACGGTTATTATTATTAATATAAGTATTTTTATTGAGTGGATTTTGATAGTGCTCTCCTCTGCTTCAAAGGGCTCTAAATGATCCAGCCAAGGATTTAGTTTTTAACTGAAATTATCACGTCCTCCTACTTCCTCTGTATTAAAAGGAATGAGTGATTGCATCACATCTTGCCACTCAAAAACAAAACAAATAATAATAAAATACAAATAAATGGCATTAATAGAACATGTATTTATTATAGTGTAAGAATGTTTTTATAAATACAATTTTAAAATGATAAAGAATGTGAGTGTGCACTATGCACATACTGTATTTAAGAGAGAAAATATGTTTGTCTGTTTGTTTTTTACAACACAAAAAATATGAGTTTTCAGGACATTTTGAAGTGTGTTTTTCACAGATCCAATGAAAAGGGTATTGACAGGAATAATCAGCCCATCCTGAGGAATGAGACACAGCACAGTTCCTTCCTAAACCTTCACTGAGTTCTCTAGCCCTCCAAAACCTGCATCAACAGATCAGCATTAGTTGTTCACTGCTGCTTCTTAAGGGATATGATACTATGTGTTTTGATAGATAATAACGCATATCTCGTAATATTTATTTTATACTAATCAGTTCAAATCAATGGTTTCTCACCCAAAAATCTGTTTGGTGTCATCAACCCATTTCTATCTGCTCAATTCATCACTTTTAGTCAGACAATCCAGACATAAGTACCACCAGACATTTTCTTAATATAATCCTAAAAAGAAGAAAAAAGCATAGAAGGTTTAATTAGCACAGTCAGTGTTGCCAGACGTATGATAATTATCGTATTTGTACGATAATTTCGACCTCTGCACGATGTATGATCAATAATGAAAAATATCCTATAAAGTACGATAATTTCAGAAATGTATGGCATTTAAAATGAGTTTCATTGTAATCTTAGGGCTTCGATACTTATTGATAGCTGCATCTTGTGTCTACCGTCTGTGACAGGAGAAGGCAGAGTTAGACAAATTTTCTCATCTCATCTTACGTTACATCTTCTCAGCCAATCAACGTGGAGAATGTCTCTCTTTCACGAGTTAACGTTCCTGCTGCGTGCAGTGTTGCCAGATTTTTTGCATTTCGGTGGGTTTTGGATAGTTTTTGGGCTGGAATCAGTCAGCTACATCTGGCAACACTGGCTGCGCGTGGCCGTGCTTCAGTCGTTTTCAGGTTGAGGTTAATTGTTTAAGCAGTAAAGTTTTAAAAAGAATTGCTCAAAAGGAAGGTGAGAAGAACAGGGGAGTTTGCTTTTGATGTTTTCGTTTTTCCCCATTCAAATGCATCATGTGAACATGTTTTTCCAAAGTTAATCTCATCAAAACGAAGTCACGAGATCAGCTCATTACAGATCCTCTGGATGGGCTAGTGGACACCACAGACTAGTGTGTTAAAAATTCGGGAGGGTGCACTGCTTTCAAGCCAACCAGCACCATGTTGCGCTCCATGTAGACATCCAATTTGTACCGCAAAATGAATATCTGAAAACACACGCAGGTATTCAATGACAGAGACTCGTACTACGGTACGCCTAGTTTTTTGTTTTTGTTTACGTATTGTGGTAATTTGCACGTTGTGTCAAAACGCTATTTGTCTAGATAATAGCTGTATACTCTTCGTTTGACTAGTGTACGATAATTTTCCTCCAAATACGATCATTTTGAACCACCAGAACCAGAACGATACTTTCACATTTTCAATCTGGCAACACTGAGCTCAGTAATAAATTAGTTTTGCTAAAACAATTGCAATCACCCACACAATCATGGGTGACATATCCGAGATCAAAAGAGGACAAAATGCTGGTGCGTGTCTCGCTGGCACATCTGTGGCCAAGACAGCAAATCTTTGTGATGTGTCAAGTGCCACGGTATCCGAAATAATGTCAGAATACCACCAAGAAGGATGAACCACATCCAACAGGAGTAATTGTAGATGCAGCTGTCTGAAAGGGATGTCTGGGTGCTAACCCGGATTGTATCCAAAAAACAAATCCACAGCTGCCAAACTCACTGCAGAATTAAATGTGCACCTCAACTCTCCTGTTTCCACCAAAACTGTTCCTCAGGGTCAATATACTGTACATGGCCGGCCTGCTGTAGCCAAACCTTTGGTCACTCGGGTGGTGTCAGCAGTGAAAATGTTGAGCTGTGGACAATGTGAAACATGAATTGTACTCTGAGGAGTCCACCTTCACTGTCTTTTCCACATACGAGAGAGTTATAGTGTGGTGAAGCACCAAAGAACAGTGCCACTCAAACTATTGCATACAAAGAGTGAAGCATAGTGGGTGGATCAGGGATGGTTTGGGCTGCAATATCATGGAACTTTCTAGGCCCAATGCTTGTGCTAGTAGGGCACATCACTGCCAAGGACCATTCTGGAGGACCATGTGCACCTAGTAGTTCAAACATTGCATCCTGAAGGCGGTGCCATATATCAGGGTTATACCAATACACAATAAAATTGACCAATACACACAGCAAGACTGGTGACAGAGTGGTTTGATGAACATTAAAGGGAAGTTGAGGAGCGAGTCAGGAAACGTTTTCCTCCACCAGCATCACATAGTTGCTGTAGTAGTCACAAACTGTTGCTGTATTGGCCCCAAAAGTAGGCCCCATTGGCCCCCAATTCCTGTATATATATACACTGAGTTTGGATTTCAAACTCTGGGTTTGGATTTCAATGTTTATGTTTTGTTCTCTACATCTAACACTAAAGACAGAACTTTTACATTCATAAAAAAATCTATCAAAACATAAAGTATCATTTATAAGCTGCTTTCTGTTTACTCACTCACTTGTTCTTCTCTGTTGTTTATGATGATCAGATCTGCTCCTCTGTCTGTACAGTATCTTCTGCTCTCAGACCAGCTCTTCTTCTCAGAGGAAATGAAGTAAAATCTGGACTGATACAATTTCCATCCATCTGTAAACACGTTTAGTATAAGCAATTGAATCCCATCACACTAAACTACACAACATATTTATTATAAACAGTTGAAACCTTGGTTTATTCATTTGTTGTTAAGGCTGAATGTTTGTAATTACCCAGTTCATGAAGGCACTTTTGCAGGTCATTTTTCTCTCGCTGTAACTGCTCTCCTAGTTTTTTTAGATCATCATTCTTGGATAACAATTCTTTCTTTTCATTTTCCAGGATTTGGTTTTTATTCTCTAACTGATCTTTCTCTGTTTTGGAAGCTATGATCCTGTTTAGTAGCTGGTTTCTCTCTTGTGTGTACTTTGTGTTGTTTGTGTAGATGTAGAAAATCAGCACTATGACTGCAGTCAGCAGAAGAAAACACAGCAGCACCAAACACACTGTAGACTCTCTGAAGATCCTCTTCTTTGCACAATCATTACCTGACAATGACAGACATGATGTTAAATGACGTACAAAATGTGACACTTATATATATATATATATAATAAAAAAAATGTATTACCTTTTTGCTGAAGTGGTTGATATGTGTTTGTCCTGAAGTCTTGATCTCTCACACTCTCACTGACATCCAGCATCATCTCCAAAGTCTCTCTGTTCTTGTCCTGAAGCTCATTCCTGCTCACACACTCATAAACAACTGCAGAAATCTCCATTCTTTTGTAATCTGACATGATAATGTTGTGCTAATGCTGAATGTTGTTGTTTTGTACGTCTGTTTAGTGCTTCTGTTCTGCTTGTCTCTACTATATTTATCTGACAACTAAACACAACAGGAACTGAACCTTTAACCTAAGTTAAAGGCACAAAATCTAAGATCATGTGACATTGTCATAAATTAACTTTACAGCTATTAATTTAAGATTAAGTACATTTACTGTAGTGTAATGATTGCTTTTCATATATCTTAAATAAACACAGTTTATAATAGAAAATTATCCATCATTATAATCGTTCATTTAGTTCAGGGTGTCAAAAAACAGCCTAAAAACTGTGCGCTTAATGTGTAAATGTGTAAAAATGAATGAAGTTCATATTGAAGCTCTTCAGTAGTGATGGAGCACAAACTACTGGCTATAGTAAGTGTTAAAGTGTCAGTTTCTGCTCAAAGATAGGTTTAGTGAATGGAGAAACTGAAACAACTGCAGGAGGAAGTGACTGTGAAAAGCCAACAGTGCAGCATAAAGTGCAGCAGCATCTCTATTTCCTGAGGCCATCAGACATAAAGTTCAGAAAGTGTCTCTATATTCCCTAGATTAAAATAATAATAATAACAATTTGGGTTAAGTATTTATGTGTGTCCTACGTTCCTCAGGCTCAATGATTGAATGGAATAGTATGGCTTTAATGGTAGCATCATCCTATTTCTACAGTATTAAGCACACAAAGATTAACAACGCCAGATATAGCCACCCAAACTCTAAAAGAATAATAGTAAAAATAAAGAGAAATCACACACTGGAGAACAGGTAACTTTCAAACACTCAGCATTTATTTACAGAAAAAGCCACTGAACAATAGATGTCAACACTGAAAGCAGATGAAACGGGTAATATTACAGCACACACACAGGAAAATTGTCTTTTGTAGGGAACTGGGAGAAAACAACAAGGGTATAGGAAAGAGACTGGAGACGGTAACAAGAGTACATGAGTAATGATGTATTAATTTATAATCGAAATGTTAGTTTATTATGAACTAGTAATGAGTCAAGACATGCGCAATCAAGAACTTACTTTATTATTTACTCATTCTTACCTTAACTCATGAACTCTTCTACTTTTCTATAGTTTTTCAATGTAAACAGACATGCATGGTCATTACGCTTTAACACGGGAGTTCATGAGTTAAAAGTTAAGGTAAGTAGAATCACAGGTAGGAAGAGATTTAAGTAAATTAGTCAATAGCAAATTGGTAAATTATCAATAGCATTTGAATAAAACATACAGTATATTCTCCCTTTGAACTGGAATCATTGGAGGAATAGCCGGAGGAGTTCACTTTGAGGGGCACTTATGGTCAAATTGGAACAAACGCCTGAAGTGTTAATGGAAAGAATGTGCAAAGCAGTGGGGTGTGAGGTCTAAAATTGAGAAATGCTGCTTTAACCAAAGTCATGTTTGTAGTTTTTAACACCTTTTAAAATCTGTTTATTAAATCGTTTCAAAAATAGCAGGATAGTTTAATAAAAACAAATATTATTCCCAACCCTCCCTCATAAACAAATTAAATTACAGTTACACACACACACTCACATACAAAAATTAAAGACATTTACGAGTGTTTGCAAATAAAATTGGTAAATCAAACTTACATTCATGATAAGATGTGAGTCTGCTTGGAAATAGACCATCCAGATTACTTTGTCATAATGATTTAATATGATTATGACATACTATGATTTAATATGAACATACTTTGATTATGGACACACATTATACTATTTAGTACAGATCGATCATGAATAGAGTTGCAGCATGTGTGTGTGCTGGTTTTATGCTGGTGATGCTCAACAGGTGAGGCTGTATAATAGTCTTGTGTAAAGTGTTTGGTGGTGTTGAACGAGGATGAAGCCTGGTGATTTCATTAGATCTGATAGTTCAGATTAATTTTTTAATGTAACTAACAATGTTTAGAATATAGTTTTAATTAGATAAATACCACGTGTGTATGTGTAGTATGTGATTTAAAGACTCTTTAAATGCTGTTCTCACAGATCCATTGAAAAGTAGAATGACATGGATAATCAGCCCATCCTGATGAACGAGACACAGCACAGTTCTCACTAATACCTCCATTGGGCTTTCCATGATTCCAGAACCTGAAACTACATCATGTGCGCATCAGTGCATCGTTTGCTGGAATAAACTCCACCGGAAATACATCAAATAAACTTGCTATATTTGACTCAAAATGAATCTTGGATCTGCTTCATTCGTGTCTGTCTCTGTGCGGTTTATCTGACTTGATGCAGTAGAAGCTGACACGCACATGGGAACAGTGGGCGGGGAAAACCAGCTCATTTGCATTAAAGGCACAGGCTACAAAAACAGCTACACATTGCTCTGAGCAGAAAATGGACACATTCTGGAAGCTATAATAAATGATCTGATGGGTGTTTTGAGCTGAAACTTTACAGACACATTTTGGAAAGACCAAAGACGTATCTTACATCTTGTAAAAGGGGTAAAACAGGAGTATCTGATTAAGAAAAGCTATTCTATAGTCATGAATGTTCATGGGATGAACTAGCTTCAACAGTAATTTTAATATTGCTACATATAATTATTACATATCTAGGCCCACACGGAATCTGCGCGCGCAGAATTCCGCAGATTTTCAGCATATTTTCCGCAGATTTCCGCAGATTTTTAGCCCATCATTAATTCTGTTCATTTACTTAAAGTTAACTATTTACAGTTAATCTAATTGGATTTGCATTTTAAACATTAAATACAAGTTAAAAAGATATTATTTTTTATTCAACATATTAAGGTTTTAGTTATGATACTCCCAAAATAATTCCGCAGAAATCCGCAGATTTTTACCAAAATTCTCCGCAGAAATAGCAAAAAACGTCCGCAGATTCCGTCTGGCCCTACATATAACTGAAACAAATATGACAATAATTTTAAACAGTTATGATTAATGAATCACTTTTCCCTATGAGCTAAATTTGTCAGGGGATGCAGCATGTGTGTGTGTGTGTGTGTTAGTTTTATGCTGGTGATGGTGATGTTAATTGGCTGTTTAATAGTCCTGTGTAAAGGGTTGGTGGTGCTGATTGATAGTGAAGCCTGGGGATTCCATCACAATTAATAGAACAGATGTATTAATTATAGTGTAAATAACAATGTTTTAAATATAATTTTAAAAAGACGTATTGTGTGTCTGAATATTGTATTGAAGAGAGAAAAATGTGGTCTGTAATTTACAGCATGAACAAAAATACAATTTAATGACTTTTTAAAGCTCTTTTCTCACAGATCCACTGAAAATAAGCATTACATGGATAATCGGCCCATCCTGAAGAATGAGATGCAGCACAGTTCTCTTCTCTTTGTCCATTGGGTTCAGAGGTCCTCCAAAACCTGCAAAATAGATCAGCATTAGATGTTCAGTTCTGCTTTCTGTGTGATATGATTCTGACTGGGAGAATTATTTAGCAGAATAATAATAAATAATAATAATTTCTCACTCAGTGGTCATGTAGGTGCCATCAACCCATTTCCAACTGCCCTCTTTAGCGCTGTCAGTCAGACCAATCCAGACCAAAGCACCACCAGATATTTTCTTAACAAAATCCTAAAATGTTTACAAAATGACATTGTAATCTGATAATGCCAACATTCAGCTGCCTTCACACAGACTTTACTCCTTGTATATAAAAGTATATGAATCTCCTGACAATAGACTTGGCCATGAAAATCTACATTTCATCTGCTCTCTTCCTCACTGTCAGTCATACCAATCCAGACTGTAACACCACCTGATATTCTCTTAAAATAATACTAAGAAAAAGAACAAATTATTTTAAATTGGCTTTGTGCAGCACCCCCACTGTCCAGTTGGCAGTACTGCAGTAAAACTCTATGTGACACAAATAATGAGACGGTCAAAGTTGAATTGTTGTTCAAAGTCAAGCTGCTCACAGTTACACATGTGACTAACTATACAGGGTGTACAATAACAGTAACACTTGTAAATCCATATGAAGCAAACAAAATAACAATCATATTTATTATGATTAATAAGTGATTTTCTACAGACACACACATATATGTAGATTATTAGGACCCTTCATAGGCTTAATCTATGTTATACTGTATAGACCACTTTTTATAGGGCCTTACTGTACCCGTACTTTTTACACCAACCGTCATTTTAAATTACGATAACACAGTACATGTCCTCATAAACCACTTTAAAAATGCATTATCAAGGTCATACCCATGTCACTGTACAATTGTAAACCACATATACCAGAATACACACACACACACACACACACACACACACACACACACACACACACACACACAGTATACTTCACTCACTTGTTCCTCTCTGCTGTTTATAATGGTCAGATCTGCTTTTCTGTCTCTACAGTATCTTCCGCTCTCAGACCAGATTTTCTTTTCATAGGAAATGAAGTAAAAACTGGACTGATAGTAAAACCATCCATCTGTAAACACAACAGTGTTAGCATTTTGTTCCCTTCAATCTTAACGGTAACACTTTACAATAACACTACATGAATAATGATGTATTAATATGTAAACTAAACATCACTTTATTATAAACTAATGTATGAATGTGAATGTATGCGCTAATCATGAACTAACTTTAACATCAACATGAGTCGATAACGGCTACTTTAATTACTTGTTAATACATGCTTGTTTGTTAATTAATGTATTAATTACCACATAGGTTATGCTTAATTTAACCATCATGAACTCATAACATGTTAATGTATGTAATTATATTATGACTTGGAGGGGCCAATACATAATTATTAACCCATTCTTAACTACTCAAGAACTCTTAATGCACGTCAATTTAGTGCGTTAAAACTGAATAACAATAGAAAGTGTTCTGTCAACATCAACATGAACAGTTTAAACACAGGAGTTCATGAGTAGTTAGGGATGAGTTCATGGCGATGTGCCCCTTCAAAGTAAAGTCACGACACAATTATACATTAGCAGCTCATGAGTTCATGTTGGTTATATTTATCTTAACCTAAATGTTAATTAATACATTATTAACAATATGTAGTAACAATTATTAAGGTAGCCGTTATTTACTCATGAGACTCAGGTTGCAGTTAAAGTTAGTTCATGATACTCATCATTAGTTCATAATTAAGTTATGTTTAGTTTACATATTAATACATCATTATTCATGTACTGTTATTATAGTGTTACCATCTTAACATATTTATGCTAACAGTTTGTAACCAAATCTGATATATTTGATGTGTTTAATGTGTAATTAGTTTATAATTACCCAATTCATCAAGACGCTTCTGAAGGTCATTTTTCTCCTGCTGTAACTGATCTCTTTGTTTCATTAAAGAATCCTTCTCAGATGATAATCTCTTCTCAAACTGATCTTTCTCTGAACTGAAAACTTTGACCCTGGTTAGTAGCTGATCTCTCTCTTCTGTTATATTGACAATGTTAGTTAGTAGCTGATCTCTCTCTTCTGTTATATTGACAATGTTAGTTAGTAGCTGATCTCTCTCTTCTGTTATTTTGACAATGTTAGTTAGTAGCTGATCTCTCTCTTCAGTTATATTGCCAATGTTAGTTTGTAGCTGGTCTCTCTCTTCTGGTATATTGCCAATGTTAGTTAGTAGCTGATCTCTCTCTTCGGTTATATTGCCAATGTTAGTTTGTAGCTGGTCTCTCTCTTCTGGTATATTGACAATGTTAGTTAGTAGCTGGTCTCTCTCTACTGTGAGGTTGGTTATGTTGATTATTAGCTGGTCTCTCTCTTCTGCGAGGACAGTAATTCTGGTCTGTTGTGTGTAGTTTGTATAGATGTAGACACTCAGTACTATGACTGCAGTGAGCAGAAGAAAACACAGCAGCACCAAACATACTGTAGATGCTCTGGTGCTTCTCTTTAATGAACCACTTCCTGATGAAAATCAATATGATGTTATATGTCTTAATGTGCAACTGCAAACTTTGCCATTTTTTTAGATTAAAGCTCTGGATAAACTAAATACTACATTATTAAATGCATGATTGAATGTGATTACCTGTTTGTTGAAGAGGTTGTTGTGTGTTTGTCCTGAAGTCTTGATCTCTCACACAGTCTGCACTTTCATAGATATTCACCAGCATCTCCACATGCTCGCTGTTCCTTCCCCC
Organism: Danio kyathit; assembly: GCA_903798195.1. Lineage (NCBI taxonomy): Eukaryota > Metazoa > Chordata > Actinopteri > Cypriniformes > Danionidae > Danio > Danio kyathit. The sequence goes on from LR812528.1 coordinate 29,088,809, forward strand.
AGACTCGATGCCGAACACATCTTCATAAACATCCTTAGACATTTGTACTCTTTCACAGGCTAATAACCTTAAACTGCTAATGCTGAATGTTCTTTGTGTGCCTTTAGGTTATTCACCTTTATAACCAACAACTAAAACACAGAGGAAATGAGAGTCTAAATGTGTGAAATTTAAGACATGTGACATCTCATCATTAGATGCTTTTCTAAAGCTAAGAATGGGCCAAAGGACACATTTTTACTTCCTGAACAAACGCAAGACCTGAAGCTCAGCTCTGCTCACCCTGTCAGAAATAGTCTTGTATATTTTTAGCCCTCAATAGTCAGACACTATAAGAGCTCAACAAAACTTCTGTGTGTGGAAAAGTGTCACAATACACTATAAAAAATGCAGAGTTCCACACAATTCATTCATGTTGTCCCAACACAAATCGATTAACTTAACACTTTTAACAAATTTATGTGGATTGAACATAAAAAATTAAGTTGTTCCAGTGAAATCTCAAGAATTGTGTTCTTTCAGCTCAGTTTAAATAAGTAGTTTGAACAACAAGTAGTCCGAATCCACTTTGGCTACTTTAAGGATGGAAAAATACGCTCTGCGCCGCGGGCCATGGTCTAGCAGGTTTGTGCTTATTCTCTTAGTGAGTTATGGGTGTGTTTTGAGAATAAACCAATCAGTGTCTCATCTTCCATTCCTTTTAAGAGTCAGTTGCATCCTGACATGGCACATTTGCTATTTACATGGCAGACTTTGTAAGTGGAAAAACTGAACTCTTCACTAGCGAAAAACAGTTAAACAGACCATCTACAGCGCAAGGATAAAGAAGGAGCCTCCTCCAATCGGCCTTAACTTTCACTTTCTCTCTTTTGTGGATTATGAAAATGATTTTGTACGCACTCCACTGAAGACATCCATTTGCTTACATACAGTAATTAATTTCATTTAAGCGCAAAGATTTGTTTCAAAACTATTTCTAAATTCAGTTCTAATTTCCAGCAAATGAATAAATGAGCAATAATAACGAAGTGTGGTCAAAAAAAACTGAGTTATATCCAAACACACATGCTATGCCCCATATGGTCCAAAACCTGACAGTTGGACAAATCTAAGCTTGTTTTTAATAAAACAAATATAAATATGCATATAATAAATACTACTACTAATAATAATAACATTATACAAAAGTTGTTGTGAATAAACTAAAAAAAGCACCCCGAGATGATGAAGGCATGGTTTTTATATTTATGTAGAAAATAATAATTTTTGTAATATTTAAAATTTTCAATTGTCAAGATATTTGTGTATTGCTGTATATCCTGCGTGTTTTAAGCAATGTATATACATTTAAGATGCACAACTAACACGCTCTGCACTGGACTTCAGACCTGCTTTCAGGTGGTCAATTGCACAGTCTATTTTAGTTCCTCAAAATAGCAACGTGCCAACAATGCGCCTTAACACACCTCTTTTCTAGACCGGAACACCCATGAATCCACAAAGTGTTTGCCATTTAAACAAAGTGGCACAAAATGGGAAAATTAAGGTTGCGCTGGTCTGAAAACAGCAACATGTTGGGGCAAACACGTCTTGCGTCTTATTGCGCCCGGTGTATGACGGGCCCAATAAGTCTAATTTTTTAAATGTTCTGACATTAAAATAGGATCCAAATCCCATCGATATTGAAGCCTACCACAACATGGTGTAGGACTGCAGTTTTCCTTGCTCACCAAATTGATTGACAGCCACGAATTAAGTATTTGCAAAGATTTATTAAGGAGTTGCAAAAAAACTGGGATTGAAAGATCTGTTTCAACTCTCTGTGATCAGCTGCACCACAAGAATGAGATTTACAAGTGTAAAACGTTCAAAACAGTGCATGTTTGTAACAAAGAAAAGACACAGAGGCTATACGAATATGAACTTTGTCATGGCATTTATGTGTGTATTAGTGTACCGTTTGCTGGAATAAACTCCACCGGAAACACACCAAATAAACTTATTTGCTATATTTGACTCATAAGCTCATAAAATGAATTCCGGATCTGCTTCATCCACGTCTGTCTCTGTGCTGTTTATCTCACTTGACGCAGTAAAAGCTGACATGTACATGGAAATGGTGGGCGGAACCCCAGACATGTGATACAGTGCTCGTATCTGTCATCCGGGGTGAAGAAACCACCGCATCCAGAAACTCACAGTCGGAACGACATTAAAAGATGCACTACTCGACCGTGTTGCTCTCTTAGGGAATCTGCTCTTTCAATGGAAACTGCTCTTTTATTTGACTGCCGCGTCTTAACCCTCACTGGTGAGAAGACTGGTTTCTCAATGAAATCAGATTGGCAAAAGTTTGGAACTCTTCAGTCTCTTAGTGAGAGGCTCTGAAGCAAAAATCTAATGCTCGCTTCACAAGCACCAGCTGATATACTCTGTTAATTATTAATCGCTGGCACCTGCAGAGCCGAGCTCTGCCAATTCATTTAGCATCTAGCGATTTCCCATAGTGTCTTTCTCTAGACACATGCCAGAGTTCCCGTGAAGGGGAACCTTTGTTCTGTTTTAAGCACAAGAGAGATGTGCCATAAAGCAAAAACCTGCAGTACACACTAGGTAACATTAAAAGAATTAGTTTTTCTCAAAATAACATTTTTACTTTAAACCAGCATTTTTCACGTAATGTGACCACACAACAAAAAACTTTTCAAGCTGTATTTCATCCAATTAATAATTTATTTTTCATTTCAATTTAATATTATTTGTTTTATTTTTCCAAGTAATATATTTTAAGCTCAAAACGTGTTAAATATACATTGTAAATATTTTTTACAATGTAAATTTTAAGGTTACTTACACAGGCCATCACATGCGTATTAAACAGAAGCTCTACCAGCCACCAGCTTTTTAAAGGGTCACGAAACACCAAAACACATTTTTTGAGCTGTTGACAGTCATATATGTGTCCCACGCTGCTATAAACACTATTAGGACACATATATTGCACTAAAAAGTGAAAATTTGTTTTTTTTTGCGTTATTTGAGCAAATTCGTTCTTCCGGTTTGAAACGAATTTTTGAAGCTGCGTCACGGCCATGAGATACTCTAGAGTGGCTGTCTTTCTTTTCGAGAACATAGTGACGTATCTGAGTGTGCGGCATTAATTCATGAGAAAGACATGCTTCAAACCAATCAGCGCGCTCTATTGTGTATGACGTGAAACTTCATTAAGATAGCTCCGGAGATTGTTTACAGCGTTCAGACGGCAGAGAGACGCCACGTTGTGTTGCCAAAACAAGTGAAAGAACAAGAATTTGGAGACAAGAGTCGTCTGTGTTGCGTTTATTAGTGTGCTTCAACGAAGGTTTTGTTTTAATTTTCCCTCTATGAGAGAGCTGCTGGAATCACGTGTGGATTATAGTGCACGCGACACGCGACAGAAACGCGTTTGTAAGGAACATTTTTTTACCCGAGAGCTTTTCGCATCTGGAAATGGTGAAATTCGGATTTGCCTCTCGTCTCCTTTTAATAAAAAGACACAGCTCCAGTTTGATTGTCTGTCTACAGATTTGGTAAGTGTTTGCAGTGCAGTGCCCTTTGTTTAACCCAGATTGCAAAGTTAGTTCGTGGTCAGCAGAGCTCTTTCAGTTTTTAAAGACATACCATAGTCAAAATGATTTAGTTACTAAGTTTACAGTATGTTAATATCACTGCAATATTACAGTACAATATTATAGACTGAAAGATCCGCTGTACATGCTGCTCTCCGAGTGTAAACATGTAAACACAAACTATTCCCGTCGCTGCATTTTGTGACAGGATAGTCTATAAACACGGCTTTCTGACGCTACCTACCGAGTAAGTTACAGAGAAATGCGGAGGATTTTTTTTTCTCCCATTCGCCGTGCGGTATCAAATCAGCTTCTGTGTGTTTGTTTTGCCTGTGATCAGCGCGTGCCCAAATGGAAACTCCCTTTTTTGCAAATCCTACCCTTTCTCTCCCCCGACACTCCCACACCCCCAGAGCTGGACACGCCCAACTTTCCTGACTTTTTTCAAAACAGAGGTGTGAAAACACCCTGCTGAGACAGGGGGTTTCGTGGCCCTTGAAGTCAACGGTTTGTGGATCGCACACAACACAACAAGTCTCTTTCTTTAATTTCCTGACTTTAAAATAGGATCCAAACCCCATCGATTTTGAGGCCTGCCACAATGTGACGCAGTAGTGCAACAATGCCCACGGAATTGAATGACAGCCACATATTAACACGTCTCCATAGTAACGCGTATACACATGTCCACAAAACAGGAGTTGCAAAGAAACTGGGATTAAAAGATCTGTTCCACCTCTCTGTGATCAGCTGCACCTCAAGATCGAGTTTTATAGCTTTAAAACGTTCAAAACAGAGCATGTTTGTAATAAAGAAAAGACACAGAGGCTATACTGTACAAGGCCACTTCAAGTAGATGTGCAAAAACCACGTGTGTACTGCAAACTTTGTAATGGCATTTGCGTGTGCAGTAGTGCATCGTTTAATAAACTCCACCATAAATACATCAAATAAACTTACTTGCTATATTTGACTCATAAAATGAATCTTGGATCTGCTTCTGCCACATTGTCTGGCACAGGCTACAAAAACAGCTGCATACACATTGCTCTGAGCACAAAATGGGCACAGTCTGGAAGCTATAATAAATGATCTGATGTGTGGTTTGAGCTGAAACTTTACAGACACATTCTGGAGGCACCAAAGACTTATCTTACTTCTTGTACAAGTGGTAAAATAGGAGTATCTGATTAAGAAAAGCTGTTCTATAGTCATGAATGTTCATGGGATGAACTAGCTTCAATAGTAATTTTAATATTGCTACATATAGTTATTAAATATAACTGAAACAAATATGTATAATTATAACCAGTTATGATTAATGAATCACTTTTCCCTATGAGCTAAATTTGTTAGGGGATGCTGCATGTGTGTGTGTGTGCTAGTTTTATGCTGGTGATGGTGACGTTAGTTGGCTGTTTAATAGTCCTGTGTAAAGTGTTTGGTGCTGCTAAATGAGGGTGAAGCCTGGGGATTCCACACATTGTCTGAATATTGTATTTAAGAGAAAAAATGTGGTCTGTAATTTACAGCATGAACAAAAATACAATTTAATGACTTTTTAAAGTGCTCTTTTCTCACAGATCCACTGAAAATAAGCATTACATGGATAATCGGCCCATCCTGATGAATAAGACACAGCACAGTTCTCTCCTCTTTGTCCATTGGGTTCAAAAGTCCCCCAAAACCTGAAACTACAGATCAGCATTAGATGTTCAGTGCTTCAGTGACTGGAGAATCATTTATTAGATAATAATTAGTTCAGTTCAGTGATTTCTTACCCAGTGGTCATGCTGGTGCCATAAACCCATTTCCAACTGCCCTCCTCATCACTGTCAGTCAGACCAATCCAGATCATATCACCACCAGATATTTTCTTAACAAAATCCTAAAATGTGTACAAAATGACATTGTAATCTGCCACCATTTAGCTGCCTTCACACAGACTTTATACCTTGAGTATAAAAGTATATGAATCTCCTGACAATAGACTTGGCCATGAATAATCTAAATTCCATCTGCTCTCTTTATCACTGTCAGTCAGAACAATCCAGACTGTAAAACCACCTGATATTCTCTTAAAATAATACTAAAAAGAAGAAAAGAAAAGAACCAATTATATGAAATCTGATTATGCCCAAACTCAGTTGGCTTTGTGTAGCACTCCCACTGTCCAGTTGGCAGTACTGCAGTAAAAATCTGTGACACAAATAATGAGACGGTCAAAGTTGAATTGTTGTTCAAAGTCGAGCTGGGGTGCGTTTCCCAAACAACGACGTAACTCACGGCTGAACTATCATAGTGCGATGCATTGTTTGGCAAAAGAATGATGTAGTGACGAGTGTTTCCCCAAACCCGTAGTTTCTCTGTCGCAGATCCATCGCTTGAACCACGTTAGTTATAACGTAAAACGCCCATAATGATGCTCTAAACAAGGTGGAGTAACTTCTTTAGAGAACAACCCCATCATTTCTTTGTGCAAATTAAACTGTTTTACACAAACACGCATTTAAAATAAAATCCAATATTAGTTTTGGTAAAAACATGCACTCGCTTTCCATATTAATTGAAATATATGTAAATGGCACATATGGCCTGTGTTTGCTTTACTAATATTATTGAGAAGTTGAACATTACATATTCTATTCTAAAACATAAAATCACTTACAAAAGCTAACACTATTCTAATATCATATATAAATCATATAAATAAATAAATAATGAGGCGATTTATAAATATATTTGCTTTAATAATAATATTAATTAATCAAGATCATACCCATGTCACTCTACAACTGTAAACCACATATACCAGAATACACACACACACACACACACACACACACACACACACACACACACACACACACACACACACACACACACACACTGTTACGACTTCATGATGTTATACTAGGGACTGAAGTAAATAACATTTATATTGTGACAGTCTGGTGTAATATGGGAGAAAAAGAACCATGCATCAAGCAAAAATACTGCCAAAAAGAGAATAATTTATTATACAAAAATCAAAGATAAACAGAAAATTAGTAATAATAAAGAAAAAGTAATATAGATAACAACAAACAACACAAACGGTAAATTATATACAATATAGAATAACAAAAACAATCCAAAAACAATAAACCCCGCAGGGGAAGAGGACAAAAGTGGCGCTGAAAGAAAAGAAAATAACAAAACCAAAACTCAAACTAACTCAGTATAATCCTTTTACCTAACTGAAAACAAAATAATCAAAAGCAAGTCTTCGGCGTTTACACGCCCTAACTTACCTACTCTAAACCTAACCAAACAGAAAATACAAAGCCAGCGCTCACTCCTAAACCTAGTGTGGCTGTACACAGGTTTACTAGGTGATGTAAGGATGTACGTCACGTGACATCTACCTCTCCAAATCCCCCTGGGGAAAACAAGGAATCACAGCAAATAATCTCAAATGAAGAAAAGAAAGAAAATTAATGAAAACAAACCAGATGGCAATAACAACTTTTGGTAAAGCAATACTAAGTACCAAAAATAACTAAACACACACTGTATACTTCACTCACTTGTTCCTCTCTGCTGTTTATGATGATCAGATCTGCTCCTCTGTCTCTACAGTATCTTCTGCTCTCAGACCAGCTCTTCTTCTCGTAGGAAATGAAGTATAATCTGGACTTATAATAAAAGCATCCACCTGTAAACGCAACAGTGTTAACATATTGTTCCCTTGAATCTAAACATATTTATTCTAACAGTTTATAAGCAAATCTTATATATTAGTTTTTTTTTTAGTGTGTGTAAACAGTTGTGGTGAAGTTCATAATTACCCTGTTCATAAAGAAACTTCTGCAAGTCGTTTTTCTCCTGCTGTATCTGCGCTCTTTGTTTCATTAAAGAATCATTCTCAGATAATAATCTCTTCTCTTTATTTTTCAGGATTTGGTTCTCATTCTCTAACTGATCTTTCTCTGCATTGGAACCTTTGACCCTGGTTAGTAGCTGGTCTCTCTCTTCTGTGAGGTTGGTTATGTTGATTATTAGCTGGTCTCTCTCTTCTGATGGGATAGTAATTCTGGTCTGTTGTCTGTAGTTTGTGTAGATGTAGACACTCAGTATTATGACTGCAGTCAGCAGAAGAAAGCACAGCAGCACCAAACATACTGCAGTTGCTTTGGTGCTTGTCTTTAATGAACCACTTCCTGATGAAAATCAATATGATGTTACAGTATATGTCTTAATGTGCAACTGCAAACTTTGCCATTTTTATTTGGATTTAAGCTCAGGATAAACTAATTGCATGAATCAATGTGATTACCTGTTTGTAGAAGAGGTTGTTGTGTGTTTGTCCTGAAGTTCTGATCTCTCACACAGTCTGCACTCTCATAAATAGCCACCGTCATCTCCAATAGATCTATGTTCCTTCCCCCAGACTCGGTCCTGAACACATCCTCATAAATATTATAAGACATTTCTACTCTTTTACAGTCTAATAATAACCTTAAACTGCTAATGCTGAATGTTCTTTGTGTGCCTTTCAGTTATGGACGTTTATCACCAACAACTAAATAAACGAAGAGGAAACGACAGTCTAAATGTGTGAAATTTAAGTCACGTGACATTCATCATTTTCTGAGGCTAAGAATGTGAGCAGCTAAATCTACAAATGTTCCATATCAACATATCAAATTTGAATCACTTATTAGATAATAACAATGACTTCTGACCACTTTTACTTCCTAAACAAATGCAAGACCCCAAAGCTCAGCTCTGCTCATACTATTTACGTCGCAAATACCCTCGTAAGATCTCACAAATGTTCGCAGCTCTCTTTAGTTAGGTTTATTTTTAGATCTACAACGAAACTTCTGTGTGTGGCAGAAGTGTGAACGGCAAGATCATGTGACATAAAAAAAATTCGGAAAAAGTAAAAATTGTGTTTTTTATTCAATTCGCCTTAAAGCAAAAATTACACACGGTAAAATTAGAAGTATACATTTTTCTCAAAATAATGTTTTTACTTTAAACCATCTTTTGGCGACGCAGTGGCGCAGTAGGTAGTGCTGTCGCCTCACAGCAAGAACGTCGCTGGGTCGCAGGTTTGAACCTCGGCTGGGCTGGGTCAGTTGGCGTTTCTGTGTGGAGTTTGCATGTTCTCCCTGCGTTTGCGTGGGTTTCCTCCGGGTGCTCCGGTTTCCCCCACAGTCCAAAGACATGCGGTACAGGTGAACTGGGTAGGCTAAATTGTCCGTAGTGTATGAGTGTGAATGAGTGTGTGGATGTTTCCCAGAGATGGGTTGCGACTGGAAGGGCATCCGCTGCGTAAAATCGTGCTGGATAAGTTGGCGGTTCATTCCACTGTGGCGACCCCAGATTAATAAAGGGACTAAGCCGACAAGAAAATGAATGAATAAACCATCTTTTTTCATGTAATGTGACCTCATGGAGTAATTTAAACATAAAAAGTTGTTAAAATAGAATCCAAATTCTATTGATTTTGAGGCCCACCTCAACATGGTGTAGGACTGCAATTTTCCTTGCTCACCAAATTGATTAACAGCCACGTATTAACATGTCTCTGTAATAACGCGTATACACATGTCCACAAAACAGGAGTTGCAAAGCAACTGGGATTAAAAGATCTGTTCCCACTCTCTGTGATCAGCTGCACCTCAAGAATGAGTTTTACCAGTTTTAAACATTTTTAAAAGAGAGCATGTTTGTAATAAAGAAAAGACATTGTAAGGATGGTTAAATCTCTCCATAATATCATGAGAACTGGTTATGAGACAAGACCACAAGAATTGCTATACAATAAAACAATAAAACTTTCTGATCTGAGAAGAAGATCATGAAACCAGCTGATCAACTATTCAAATCACTGTTGACAATGCAAACATGAGCTGGAAACACAGAGCTACACCTCACCAGGGGGGAATGCGAGAAAGTTCACCCTTCTCCTTTCACCCTAAGCCCCCCTTCTTGACCTTTAAGTTGAGAGCACATTTCACATCAAATGTCCAAGGTTTTAATATGGTGTACCATGTAGCCTTATATTCAAGTTTGATATCATTTTAAATGTCTCTGTGCAATTGGTAAAGTGGTCTTAATTTCTCTGTAATATTTCACTTGTATATGTTGATTTGGTTTTTGGCTTTGATAAAATCTTTGCCAGATGCTGCCCCCTATAGAGAACTCATTACCAGGCAAGGGAGCTTTTGTTGTCTTAAGTTTACGACTGTTTGTTCTGAGTTGAGTATATAAGGGAATGGTATGACAAATATCATGGGGATCTTGCAGTCAAGACACCCCGTTGCAGCATCTCTGAGACTTATGCTGCAACGTACTTCTCTGGAATGTCAGAAAACACACTTGAGGACAGGTAACTTTCAAACACTCAATATTTATTTACAGAAAGAGCCACTGAACAATAGATGTAAATACTGAAAGCAGATGAAACAGGTAATATTACAGCACACACACAGGAAAATTGTCCTTTGTAGGGAACTGGGAGAAAACAACAAGGGTATGGGAAAGAGACTGGAGACAGTAACACTTTACAATAAGAGTACATGAGTAATGATGTATTAATTTATAATCTAAATGTTACTTTATTATGAACTAGTAATGAGTCAAGACATGCGCAATCAAGAACTTACTTTATTATTTACTCATTCTTACCTTAACTCATGAACTCCTGTGCAGTGGTGTAAAGTAACTAATTACAAATATTAAAATTACTGTAATTGAGTAGTTTTTCTCAGGAATTGTAATTTACTGAGTAGTTTTAAAAATGTGTACTTTTACTTTTTCTTGAGTACATTTTTAGTGCAGTATCTGTACTTTTACTCCACTACTTTCCTTCAACCTGTAGTCACTACTTTATTTTTCTTCTCTATGGGATTAGAAAAATCAGTTCTGAGATTCCTGTCCAATCAAATCGCACATACCGTAGAAGGTAAATCGCATCATAATGAACTACCTCAAGACATGTGCACTTTATAATATCAGCAAACTGTTTGGAAGTATTAAAAGTGTCCATGAAGATGTTCAAAATCTTTACGTGCATTGACCCAGAGACTGTTTAGATGCATGTCACTGATGAGAAGATGACGGATGTTTACTGTATGATAACCGAAATGGCCTTAAACACCCAGCAGGCACAGGACGTCAACATGACGTGTGATTGACGTTGAACCCTAGTGTCATGGGGACTTTACATTTTGTTTGGAAATGAAAATCGGGTTGACGTCAGGACTCACCATCAGGCCAACATTAATATCCAATGTCCAACCTAAAACCAACCAAATATCAACGTCTAATGATGTTACAGCTTGACGTTGTGTGAACGTTACCCCTATGACGTCTATCAGATGTTGGATTTTGGTTGCCATACCTGACGAATAAATGTCAGTATTTGACGTCATATATGACGTTGCTTTAAGATGTTGGCTCAACGTTGGATTTTGGTCACATTCTAACAACCTAAAATTAACCAAATATCAACGTCATTTGACGTCATTATTGAACATCAAAATAACGTTGTCCTTGGCTGCTGGCTTGACAATTAATTTTGGTCACCTGACATTACAACCTAAATCTAACCTAATATTAATGTCTCATGATGTTGTGTGCCTTCTGGGCAATAACTAAATGCACTACAGAATGTTACGTTTACACACACATGCACAAATTACATGTCAACATATCAGCTTTTGACAGCATAATACTCACTACTCTTGAGTACTTTTAAAAGGTCTACTTTTTACTCATACTTTGAGTAATATTTACAACAGAGACTTTTACTCTATTTGCACTACATTTTTAGGCAAGTAATAGTACTTTTACTTGAGTAGGATTTTTCAGTACTCTTTCCACCACTGCTCCTGTGTTTAAACTGTTCATTAGGATGTAGACAAAACACTTTTCTACAGTTTTTCAATGTAAAATGACATTCATGACTGTTACACTTAAACACAGGAGTTCATGATTTAAGTTAAGAATAAGTTAATAATAATAATGTGTCCCTTCAAGTAAAGTCACGAGTCATCATGACACAATGATACATTAACAGGTCTTGAGTTCATGTTGGTCAAGTTGCACTTTTAATGAATATTTTTTCTCATAGAGCTAATCACATTGAGCTTAAACTAAAGTGTTTACTGATGTTGAAGTGAGTTCTTGATTAGCGCATGCCTTAATTCATCAATATTTCATAATAAAGCAACATTTTGTTTATACATTATACTGTAGTACATCATTATTCATGCACTGTTTTTGTGAAATGTTACCCTGGAGACTAAAGGAAGGATTTGATTCCAGATAAGTAGAATCACAGGTAGGTCGAGATTTGGGTAAATTAGTCAATAGCAAATTGGTAAATTATCAATAGCATTTGAATAAAACATACAGTATATTCTCTCTTCGAACTGGAATCATTGGAGGAATATCCTGAGGAGTTCACTTTGAGGGGCACTTACGGTCAAATTGGAACAAACGCCTGAAGTGTTAATGGAAAGAATGTGCAAAGCAGTGGGGTGTGATGTCTGAAATTGAGAAATGTTGCCTTAACCAAAGTCATGTTTGTAGATTTTAACATTTTATAAAATCTGTTTAGTAGACTTTTACAAAAATAGGAGGATAGTTTTACAGGAAAACAAAAACAAATATTATTCCCAACTCTCCTCATAAACAAAATTAAGTTACAGTTACAGGCACGCACGCACGCACGCACGCACGCACGCACGCACGCACGCACGCACGCACGCACGCACGCACACACACACACACACACACACACACACACACACACACACACACACACACACAATTAAAGACATTTACGAGTGTTTGCAAATAAAATTGGTAAATCAAACTTACAATCATGATAAGATGTGAGTCTGCTTGGAAAAAGACCATCCAGATTACTTTGTCATAATTATTTAATATGATTATGACATACTATGATTTAATATGAACATACTTTGATTAGGGACACACATTATACTATTTAGTACAGATCGATCATGAATAGAGTTGCAGCATGTGTGTGTGCTGGTTTTATGCTGGTGATGCTCAACAGGTGAGGTTGTTTAGTAGTCTTGTGTAAAGTGTTTGGTGGTGTTGAATGAGGATGAAGCCTGGTGATTTCATTAGAACTGATAGTTCAGTTTCATTTATTAATGTAACTAACAATGTTTAGAATATACTATTAATTAGATAAATACTAGATTAAATACTAAAGACTTTTTTAATACTCTTCTCACAGATCCATTGAAAAGTAGAATGACATGGATAATCAGCCCATCCTGATGAACGAGACACAGAACAGTTCTCTTTTTTACGTCTATTGGGGTCTCCATGACTCCAGAACCTGCACAATAGATCAGCATTAGATGCTCAGTGCTGCTTTCTGTGTGACACAATACTGACTAGGAGAATTATTTAGTAGAAGAATAATAAACTCTGCGATTTCTCACCCAGTGGTCATGTAGGTGCCATCAACCCATTTCCATCTGTCCTCTTCATCACTGTCAGTCAGACCAATCCAGACTATAGCACCACCAGAAATTTTCTTAACAAAATCCTAAGATGTTTACAAAATGACATTGTAATCTGATAATGCCACCATTTAGCTGCCTTCAGACAGACTTTATACCTTAAGTATACGAATCTCCTGACAACAGACTTGGCCATGAAAAATCTACATTTCATCTGCTCTCTTCCTCACTGTCAGTCAGACCAATCCAGACTGTAACACCACCTGATATTCTCTTAAAATAATACTAAGAAGAAGAACCAATTATTTTAAATTGGCTTTGTGCAGCACCCCCACTGTCCAGTTGGCAGTACTGCAGTAAAAATATGTGAAAAATAATCAGATGGTTAAAGTTGCATTGTTGTTCAAAGTCGAGCTGCTCTAATAACGAGTCTCGTTGTTCACCGTTACACATGTGACTGACCATTCAGGGTGTACAGTAACAGTAACACTTGTAAATCCATACGAAGCAAACAAAATAACAACAATCATTAATTCATTCATTTTCTTTTCGGCTTAGTCCTTTATTAATCCGGGGTCGCCACAGCGGAATGAACCGCCAACTTATCCAGCACGTTTTTACGCAGCGGATGCCCTTCCAGCCGCAACCCATCTCTGGGAAACATCCACACACACTCATTCACAGTCATACACTATGGACAATTTAGCCTACCCAGTTCACCAGTACCGCATGTCTTTGGACTGTGGGGGAAACCGGAGCACCCGGAGGAAACCCACGTGAACGCAGGGAGAACATGCAAACTCCACACAGAAACGCCAACTGACCCAGCCGAGGCTCGAACCAGCGATCTTCTTGCTGTGAGGCGACAGCAATACCTACTGCGCCACTGCGTCGCCCTAACAACAATCATATTTAGCATAATTAATAAGGGATTTTCTAGACACACACATATATGTAGATTATTAAGACCTTTCATAGGCTTAATCTATTTTATACTGTATTAACCACTTATTATAGGGCCTTACACTTAACCCAACTGTCATTTTAAATTACAATGACACAGAGCATGTTCTCATAAACCACTTTAAAAGTGTAATACCAAGGTCATACTCATGTCACTGTACAAACTGTAAACCACATATACCAGAATACACACACACACACACACACACACACACACACACACACACACACACACACACACACACACACACACACACACACACACACACACACACACACACACACACACACACACACACAGTATACTTCACTCACTTGTTCTTCTCTGCTGTTTATAATGGTCAGATCTGCTCCTCTGTCTCTACAGTATCTTCTGCTCTCAGACCAGGTTTTCTTTATAGAGGAAATGAAGTAATAACTGGACTGATAGTAAAACCATCCATCTGTAAACACAACAGTGTTAGTATTTTGTTCCCTTCAATCTTAACGGTAACACTTTACAATAACAGTACATGAATAATGATGTGTTAATATGTAAACTAAACATCACTTTATTATAAACTAATGTATGAATGTGAATGTATGCGCTAATCATGAACTAACTTTAACATCAACATGAGTCGATAACGGCTACTTCAATTACTTGTTAGTACATGCTTGTTTTTTAATTAATGTATTAATTGCCACATTAGTTTATGCTTAATTTAACCATCATGAACTCATAACATGTTAATGTATGTAATTATATCATGACTTTACATGCAGGGGCCAATACATAATTATTAACCCGTTCTTAACTACTCATGAACTCTTTATGCACGTCCATATAGTTCGTTTACACTGAATAACAAATAGAAGCGTATTCCATCAACAGTTTAAACACAGGAGTTCATGAGTAGTTAAGGATGAGTTGATGATATTGTGCCCCTCCAAGTCATACACAATTATACATTAGCAGCTCATAGGTTCATGCTGGTTATATTTATCTTAAAATGTAAATGTTAATTAATACATTAATTAACAACATGTACTAATAAGTAAATAAGGTAGCTGTTATTCACACATGAATACTTGTGACTCAGGTTGCAGTTAGAGTTAGTTCATGATTTGCGCACACCTTAACTCATCATTTATTCATAATAAAGTAATGTTTAGTTTACATATTAATACTTCATTATTCATGTACTGTTATTATAGTGTTATCATCTTAACATATTTATGCTAACAGTTTGTAACCAAATCTGATATATTTGTTGTGTTTGAAAGTGTAATTAGTTCATAATTACCTTGTTCATCAAGAGGCTTCTGCAGGTCATAATGTGTGAAATTCAAGTCATTTGACATCTCATCATTTTCTGAGGCTAAGAATGTGAGCAGCTAAATCCACAAATGTTCACTAAGCACAGATCACATTTGATGTACAGTATTGTTTTCTTTGTGATAACGACTAAGAGAATCACTTATTAAATAATGATCTTGATTTCTGACCAGAAGACACACTTTTACTTCCTGAACAAATGCAAGACTCGAAGCTCAGCTCTGCTCACTCTGTCGAAAATAGCCTTGTGTATCGTTAGTCCTCAATAGTCAGACACTATAAGATCTCACTAATATTCGTAGCTCTGTTTAGTTAGTCCCTTATTTATTAGGGGTCACCACAGTGGAATGAACTGACAACAATTCTGGCATATGTTTTACGCAGCAAATGCCCTTCCAGCCACACACTTTCAAACACACACACACTCATATACTACGGTCAATTAAGTCCATTCAATTCACCTATAGCGCATATCTTTGGACTGGGGGAAACCGAAACAGCCGGAGGAAACCCACGCCAACATGGGGAGAACATGCAAACTCCACACAGAAATGTCAACTAAGCCGGGACTTGAACCAGCGACCTTCTTGCTGTGAGGCGACAGTGCTAACTACTGAGCCAAAACATGAATCTAAAACATAAATCATATGCACCATTATTTAGTTTACCAACACCACTTTCATTCACTTCATTATTATGTGCTAAGAGGAAATAATAATAAATTAAATGACTCTGGCAACTATGCCATTATTTATTTTTGCTGCTGACTGCTCGCAAAAACAATCATCAACCAATGAGAGTGATTGTAAACGTAACAAAGTTGATTGATCGAAAATATAGTTGCGGGCCAATAGTTAAACTTGCCTTCTGCTTGGTATTAAACAACTTTGACATGGTGACTACCTTTATGTGCGTGTCTGCACAAACAATCCACACAGCTTTGATCAATGTTTTTCCACTCGCACTCATTCACATTCTCTCTCTCTCTCTCTCTCTCTCTCTGTCACACACACACACACATGCAGGTATTCAACATACACAAGTTAATGCCAGATCAATTAAATTACATACCGAAATGCAAAACAGAAAAATCTGACATTTTCCAGAACAGGATTCGACAAGATGTGGCTCAGATTAGGCACTGGTTAATTGGCTGTTTAATGGTCCTCTGTAAAGGGTTTGGTGGTGCTGAATGAGGGTGAAGCCTCACCATCGCAATTAACAGATTTATTTATTATAGTGTAAATAACAATGTTTTGAATATAATTTTAATAAGACACATTGTATGTCTGAAAATTGTATTTAAGAGAAAAAAGTTGCCTGTAATTTACAGCATGAACAAAAATACAATTTAATGACTTTTTAAAGTGCTCTTTTCTCACAGATACACTGAAAATAAGCATTACATGGATAATCGGCCCATCCTGATGAATAAGACAGCACAGTTTTCGTTTACAAAAATGACATTGTAATCTGATAATGCCAACATTTAACTGTCTTCACACATACTTTATCCATCTGAAGCTCTTGACATCTGTAACATAGACGTTACAACGTAGTGAGGATTCGTATGCAGGACTTTATTAGTAGGTTGATCAGACAAGCAGTGGTCAAAACAGGAACAAACTGATGTATATAGGCAATCCAGAGTCGTAGTCGTAGTCGTAATAGCAGGCAGAAGGTCACAAGGCAGGCAGCATACAGGAAATAACAAAACAAAGCAAAGGTGTAAAATACGTGTCAAGGCAAGGAGAAAAGCGTCGTAATATTCACTTGTTCAGATCGCAAGACTCAGCAATAATGTGTGTGTTTGAACTGCTTATGTAGTGCAATAATCAGTCCTGGAGCAGCTACAGGTGTCGGAGTGTAATCAGTGGTGATCTGGAACATGTGTGTGTGAGCGGAGTGCATGTATGGAGTTGTAGTCCAAAACATTGCGGATTTGTAGTCCATGTAAATGTGTGTGTTTACCAGCGATCTCTGGCTGAAGATCGCTGGTGATCGTGACAACAACAGACTTGGCCATGAAAAATCTAAATAGGTGCATCGCTACATCTTTAAATATTTTTTATCCCAACAATGTACTGTTAGTTAAACAAGAACACACACAAACACACACACACACACACACACACACACACACACACACACACACACACACACACACACACACACACACACACACACACACCAAGCCATCACTGAAATCTTGTTGTAATTTTACATTTTTAGACATGCACCATTTATTATTTTCCCCTTGTATAGTGACCTTCATTGGTCAGGGTTTTGCTATCTGGTCAACACAACACAAATTAAACAAATGAAAACACAGACTTGTTCTCACTTGTTCTTCTCTGTTGTTTATGATGATCAGATCTGCTCCTCTGTCTCTACAGTAACTTCTGCTCTCAGACCAGCTCTTCTTCTTAGAAGAAATGAAGTAAAATCTGTAAACACAACATTCAACATCTCATTAAACAACACAACTTATTTAACAAGTTACTGCACTTTTTAACAGTTAGTCGATTACAATTTTCCATAATTTGTGATCCACAGACATTTTCCATTTATTTACAGTTTCATTGTTTGACTTTGATCTCTGCTCTGTAAACTTCTGATGTTAAAAATTCAACTTTAACAGTTTAACAGTGTGACTTTTTTTTTATATTTTAGTAGTTTGAAACAATATATTGTATAAGAAACAATATAAACGAAAAAAAAAAAGTGTTAAAAAGCAATTTTTACAAAAAAAGCAAAAGTCCTGTCAGTTTATTACCAGGTTTTTGAAACATAATTTAAAACCCCAATACAGACAATAAAAAACTTTAAACTATTAAAAATGTCAATAAAAGTAATTTTTACAAAACCTTTCACATCAAATGTTGGAGAAACATCAAGATCCTACAGTATAACGCAATTGAAGAATTCACACTTAGCCCATTATTTATACATAGCTTGTTTGGTTTGCTGTATCGGCAGAGAGCCCTGAGCTCTAGGGATCTTCGGGCCCAGGGCTCCCCCCTTTTTGCAGGGCGAGGGGAGATTGAGCTCAGGTCAATCTCAAAACTCCCCCGCTGCTTAGGCTAAAGGGGAACTTCCTGAGAGTAAGACATTGGAAAAAAGATTTAGGATTATTTTATCTATAATATAGAGCATTATCTATAATAGAGAGCATGCAAACTCTGCACAGAAATACCACATGGCCCAGCGAGGACCCGATGCCATTGGTATTCTTGCTGTGAGGCAACAGTGCTAGTCACTGGGCCACCCATTCTGGATAAAGGTGGAAGAAGGGCGGTTTTTTCCAGACGAAGATAGTTGTAGAAAGGAAATGAGGATATATATAGTGACTTGGGATCCTTTGATTGGAGGATCGTGATTAGCTAATGTGGGCCAGCTGGGTCAATCGTGAGCACATGCTCCTCTTGAAATTAGTTTAATATTAAACTTCATTTCATAAAGAAGGGAAAAAACATGAATCACAAAATATGAAAAAATTCATAATTACCTGTTTTACTCTGCATCTGAAATGGGTCTCTCTCTTCTGTGAGGATGGTTATATTTATTAGCAGCTGGTCTCTCTCGTCTGTGAGTTTGGTCATGGTCCTTTGTGTGTACAGTAGTTTGTGTAGACATAGACACTCAGCATTATGACTGCAGTCAGCAGAAGAAAACACAGCAGCACCAAACACATTGGAGAGGCTCTGAAGATCCTCTTACTCACACATTCATTTCCTGACGATGACAGACATGAGATTAAATGACCGAACATGTACAAACTGAGACTTTTCTCAAAGGAATGAATGCGATTACCTGTTTGCTGAAGTGGTTGATATGTGTTTGTCCTGAAGTCTCTCCCACTCTCACTGACATCCAGCATCATCTCCAAAGTCTCTCTGTTCTTGTCCTGAAGCTCATTCCTGCTCACACACTCATAAACAACTGCAGAAATCTCAAATAATGTTGTGCTAATGCTGAATGTTGTTGTTCTGTACATCTGTTTAGTGCATCTGATCTGCTAGTTTCTACTACTGTATACTTATCATCACTGACAACTAAACACAACAGGAGCTAAACCAAAGAGTTAAATTCAAATATCATGTGACATTGTCATACATTAACTTTACAGCTGTTAATTCAGAATTTTGTACATTTATACTTTGCTGTGTGATGATTGCTTATATATATATATATCATAAATGAACATGGTTTAAAAAAAAGAAATTTATCCATCATTATAATCTTTCATCCAGTTCAGCGTGTCAGAAAAAACAGTCTAAAATGTGTAGGCTTGTCTTAATATAATGTTGCTGGAGGTAGAAAAGGCTAATGTTGCAGAATATAAGTGGTACATGTGTAAAAATGAATGAAGTTCACATTGAAGCTCTTCAGTAGTGATGGAGCACAAACTACTGGCTAAAGTAAGTGTTAAAGTGTCAGTTTCTGCTCAAAGACAGGTTTAGTGAATGTAGAAACTGAAACAACTGCAGGAGCAAGTGATCGCACTGTGAAAGGTAAAGTGCAGCAGCATCTCTATTTCCTGAGGCCATCAGACATGAAGTTCAGAAAGTGTCTCTATATTCTATAGATTATATGTGTGGCCTCCATTCCTCAGGCTCAGGCTTTTTCCTAAAAGTCATCTTAAATGGTAACATCATCCTATTTCCGCTGTAATATATGAGCACTCAAACTCAAAAGAATAATAATACAAAATACAAGTAAAGAGTGTTAACATCAGAAAACACACAATGGAGAACAGGTAACTTTCAAACACTCAACATTTATTTACAGCAAGAGCCAATGAACAATAGATGTCAATACTAAAAGTTGAAACGGGTAATAATACAGCCCACACACTGGAAAATTGTGCTTTGTAGACAAAACTGGGAGAAAACAACAAAGGTACAGGAAAAAGACTGGAGATGCAACACTTTAATAACAGTGCAGAAATAACAATGTACTAATTAATAAACTAAGTTATAAACTGAGATAAGACCAAGCGAGAACCTCCCGCTCTCCCTCGTGAAGCTAATACAAAAGTAACTGAAACTGCAATTCATCGAGTCGCCTTTGGGGGCTGGCTCCATGAAGTCCAGATGAATTTTTCAGCTGATAAAAACATGTTTGGCCTGGTACAAAAGATGGTTTTGGTGGCCACTTGAGTGACAGCTAGGTCTCGCTGTTCGCCATCACTTCACCTCAGCTTATTCCAGCTGATTAGCCGCTGAACTTGGCATATATATCGTATTTTTTTCTTTTATGTGGCTTTACACAGTTAACCCTTTACCCATCGACCCCGACGCGGGCGTCCTGGGGCGCTGTTTTTCCACATGTCAATGTTCATCAATAGATTACATCAAGATGGACTTGAGTAATCTTGACAAATTGTTCATCAGTTTAAAGCTACAACCCTCGAGCAGCCATTGCAGCTAGTTGTTTTTCAATGGGAAGCGTATAAAGAACGTATTTGCTATTAGATTAGCTAAATTGGCTGTAATGTATGTGTGTGCATGAGTGTGTATGGATGTTTGTTTCCCAGTACTGGGTTGCAGCTGGAAGTGCATCCGCTGTGTAAAACATATGCTGGATAAGCTGGCGGTTCATTCTGTTATGGCGACCCCTGATGAATAAAGGGACTACGCCAAAGCAAAATGAATGATTGAATGAGTTCATGTTGGTCAAGTTGTACTTTTAATGAATATTTTTTCTCATAGAGCAAATTTCATTGAGTTACTAAAAACTAAATTGTGTTAATTTACTTCATTAACAAAAATGTACTAGCAAGTAATTAAGGTAGTCGTTTAAAAACTTGAATACTTAATGTTTCAGCTTCTCATATTCTGTGTAATTGCAATATTTTTCAGACAGCCTTCACAAACAAATAAAAACAAAAACTATTTGCTTGTTGTTGCTACAGTATCATTACGGTATTCTCAGCTGTCAAGTACAACTAAAAAAGTGGCTAGTTTAGAGCACTTCGGGTTGTAACGACACTTCAGGCCATGATTGTTTTCACTCTGACTTGTCCTTCGGTGGGCAGTACAGTATATCCTGTTTGGAATACACTGATAATGTTACCTTATTTAATGTTTATTATCAGCTGGAGATGGAGACGAAGTTAGTCCTCCACAGAAATCTGCTTATGTGCTTGCATAATACTGCATTCTAAAGTTAATGAACAAATGTGTCCTCAACAAATTCTCAATGTTTTTGCAGATGAAATCTAAAATGTATCAATCATCCAATAAATGTTTTGGTTTTTCATCAGGTTAGTTATTAATCATAAACAATGCAAACCTTTTAAACCCCAGTGGTTCTTAATTCCAGTCCACTCAACACTGCACTGAATATTTTGCATGTCTCTCTTGTTTAAAGTTTAGTTTGCAAGGTTTTTGACAGCGATTACACCAAGTAGGAAGTGTTCCTGGATTAATATCTATTTTGATCCTGGAACAACATTCCAATCAGAATTAATGGACACGTTTACAGTTTATGTTAAGCTTAGGCTTACAGTTAATATAATGTGCTTCTACAGCATTCTTATCCAACTATTATCCAACTCTGATTTTGGGAATCTTTTACAGTTAAGGTTAGGTTTAGAGGTAGAGATTAGGTAAGTTCCATTTTCATACAGGAAGCTTTTGACATAGATGTTTGTCCAGGATTGCATTCCTTCTTGGAAAAATCACACCTACCACCTTCTCCTTCATTGTTCGATACTTGAACATGGTAAAACTTTACTGTACTTCAGAATGCTCATCACCACTGTGTCTGCACAGAGATGAGTGGTGTGAAGTGTGACAAAATTCCTCTGTAAATAAAGAAAATTTAAATTCATATCAATAGCATTTGAATAAAATATATATGCTGCCTTTGTCCTGGAACCATTGGAGAAATATCCTGAGGAGTTCACTTTGCAGGGCACTTACGGTCAAATTGGAACAACCGTGTAAAGTGATAAGAGAAAGAATGTGCAACGCAGTGGGATGTGATGTCTGAAATTGAGAATTGCTGCCTTAACCCAAGTCATGATTGTAGATTTTAACACTTTATAAAATCTGTTTAGTAAACTTTTACAAAAAAGGCAGGATAGTTTTACAAGGAAACAAAAACAAATATTCCCAAACCTTCCTTATAAATAAAATTAAATTACAGCTACATACATTTTTTGCAAGTGTTTGCTAACAGAATTAATAAATAAAATTTACATTCAATATGAGAGTCTGCATGGAAATAGCAGACCATCCAAATTACTTGGCCATACACTCAAAACTACTTATTTAAAATGAGCTGAAACAACACAATTCTTGAGATTTCATTGGGCAAACTTAATTGTTTTATGTTCGATCCACATAAATTTGTTAAAAGTGTTTAGTTAACTTAATCAATTTGTGTTGGGACAACATGAATGAATCATGTGGAACCCTGCATTTTTTTTACAGTGTAATCCTTTAAACATACTATGATTAGGAAGACACTAATTCTATTTAGTACAGATAGATTATGAATAGGGTTGCAGCATGTGTGTGTGCTGGTTTTATGCTGGTGATGCTCAACAGGTGAGGCTGTTTAATAGTCGAGTGTTTGGTGGTGTTAAATGAGGATGAAGCCTGGCAGTTTCATAAGAACTAATTCATACAGTATCATTTAATAATGAACTAACAATGTTTAGAATATAGTTTTAATTAGATTAAATACTATGTGTGTGTGTGTAGTATGCGATTTAAAGACTTTTTAAAGTGCTGCTCTCACAGATCCATTGAAAAGTAGAATGACATGGATAATCAGCCCATCCTGATGAACGAGACACAGAACAGTTCTCTTTTTTACGTCCATTGGGCTCTCCATGACTCCAGAACCTGCACAACAGATCAGCATTAGATGCTCAGTTCTGCTTTCTGTGTGATGTGATTCTGACTGGGAGAATTATTTAGTAGAAGAATAATAAACTCAGCGATTTCTCACCCAGTGGTCATGTAGGTGCCATCAACCCATTTCCATCTGTCCTCTTCATCACTGTCAGTCAGACCAATCCAGACTGCAATACCTGATTTTTTCTTAAAATAGTCCTAAAAAGAAGAACCAATTACATTACGGTTTACATTAAGTCTGATTATGCCCAAATTCAGTTGGCTTTGCACAGTAACACTTGTAGATCCTTGCGAAGCAAACAAAATAAATAAATAAATAATATTTACTATGATTAATAATCATAAAAAACACACATACTTGTACTGTACATGTAGTTTACGAGGACTCTCCAGGCGTAATGTATTTTATACTGAATAAACCACTTATTATATGGCCTAACCCTACTCCTAAACCCAACCCTGAAAGAAAACCTGTTGGTAAAATGTAAATGTCAGAAGGTCACTTCACATGTCACTACAACTGTAAAACCACACACACACACAATACTTCACTCACTTGTTCTTGCTCATCATTTATGATGATCAGATCTGCTCCTCTGTCTCTACAGTATCTTCTGCTCTCAGACCAGCTCTTCTTCTCAGAGGAAATGAAATAAAATCTGGACTCATAGTAAAACCATCCATCTGTAAACACAACAGTAAGTGTTAGCATTTTGTTCCATCCAATCTTAACATATTTATTCAAACAGTTTATGAGCAAATCTGATTTATTTGATGTGTTTAATGTGTAATTAGTTCATAATTACCCATTTCATAAAGAAACTTCTGCAAGTTGTTTTTCTCCTGCTGTAACTGCGCTCTTTGTTTTATTAAATAATCATTCTCAGATAATAATCTCTTCTCTTTATTTTTAAAGATTTGGTTCTCATTCTCTTTCTCTGCATTACAATCTTTGACCCTGGTTAGTAGCTGGTCTCTCTCTTCTGTGAGGTTGAAAATTCTGGTCTGTTGAGTGTAGTTTGTATAGATGTAGACACTCAGTACTATGACTGCAGTGAGCAGAAGAAAACACAGCAGCACCAAACACACTGGAGTTGCTCTGGTGCTTGTCTTTAATGAACCACTTCCTGATGAAAATCAATATGATGTTATATGTCTTAATGTGCAACTGCAAACTTTGCCATTTTTATTTGGAATAAAGCTCTGGAAAAACTAAGTACTACATGATTAAATGCATGAACGAATGTGATTACCTGTTTGTTGAAGAGGTTGTTGTGTGTTTGTCCTGAAGTCTTGATCTCTCACACAGTCTGCACTCTCATAAATGATCACAGTCATCTCCACTTGCTCGCTGTTCCTTCCCATAGACTCGAAGTTGAACACATCCTCATAAATATTATAAGACATTTCTACTCTTTCACAGGCTAATATCCTTAAACTGCTAATGCTGAATGTTCTTTGTGTGCCTTTCAGTTATGCACCTTTATCATCAACAACTAACTAAACAAAGAGGAAATGAGACTCAGTCTAAATGTGTCAAATTCAAGTCATGTGACATTTCATCATTAGATGCTAAACTGAGGCTAAGAATCAACAGATCTCATTTCAAGTAAAATATTGTTTCTTTTTTGATAATGACTGAGAGATTTACTAATTAGATAAGAATCATGGTTTCTGAGAAGACACGCATTTACTTCCTGAACAAATGCAAGATCCTGAAGCTCAGCTCTGCTCACGCTCTCGGAATAGCCTTGTAGATCTTTAGTCCTTAAATAGTCAGACACTATAATATCTCACTAATGTTCGCAGCTCTGTTTAGTTAGCTCTATTATTAACACAAGAGACCTACAACGAAACTTCTATGTGGCAGAAGTGTGAAGTCCAAGATCATGTGACAAAAAATTAAGAAATTTTTTTTTATTCAATTTGCCTTAAAGCAAAAACTTAAACGCTGGGTAAAATTAGATTTAAAATTAAAATCAGTTTTTCTCAAAATAATATTTTTACTTTAAACCAGCAATTCTTCATGTAATGTGACCACAAGGAGTCATTTAAACACAAAAAGTCAATTTTATTTTATGACGTTAAAATAGAATACAAATCCCATCGATTTTGAGCCCCGCCACATCATGAAGTAGGAGTGCGGTTCTCTTCGCTTACCAAATTGATTGACAGCCGTGTATTAACATGTCTCCATAGTAACGTGTATGTACATGTCCACAAAACAGGAGTTGCAACGAAACTGGGATTAAAAGATCTGTTCCAACGCTCTGTGACTAGCTGCACCTCAAGAATCACTTTTACCAGTTTAAAACGTTCAAAACAGAGCATGTTTGTAATAAGGAAAAGACACAGAGGCTATACGAGGCCAAGTAGATGTGCAAAAACCGTGTGTGTGTGTGTGTGTGTGTACTGTGAGCTGTAATGGCATTTATGTGTGCATCAGTGCGTTTGCTGGAAATAATTCTAACAAATACATCAAATAAACTTACCTGATTTGACTCAAACTCATAAAATGAATCCTGGATCTGCTTCATCCGTGTCTGTCTCTGTGCGATTTATCTGACTTGATGCAGTAGAAGCTGACACGCACATGGGAACGGTGGGCGGGGAGAACCAGCTCATTTGCATTAAAGGCACAGGCTACAAAAACAGCTACACATTGCTCTGAGCACAAAATGGATACATTTTGGAAGCTATAATAAATGATCTTTTAAGGGTCCATCTATTAGCCCAATGACGGAACTAACAGCATGAGTGAAGGTTAAATGCATGTAAGCTTTTTTTAGCACATGTGAAAAGAAATATCTTTATTTATTAAAATGAATTTTAACTTGTTTCTAACTCCGAATTTAATAATTTAAATTTAGATTCATCCAATTCAAGCTGATTACCTTATAGGTTGCGATTTGATCTAATTTTGATTGATTAACCATTCATTTTCTTTTCGGCTTAGTCCCTTTATTAATCTGGGGTCGCCACAGCGGAAAGAACCACCAACTTATCAAGTATATGTTTTATGCAGGGGATGCCCTTCCAGCCACAACCCATCACTGGGAAACAATCGATTAACTAATAAATCCTTATTTTAATTTATTGGTTCATCGTTTACTTGCAAAGTCAGTATGCTGGCCAGTTACATCTGCTCTTGGACACATATGGAGGATATAACTGTAAACTAATTTCCTTTAAGTAATATTAGGCCTCCCCACGCTTTCTTATACATAAAGTTTGATTTAACCACTAGATTATATCATACTAAGTCAGTGATTGTCAGAAATCAACAGGTCTTAAATGCTATGCCTATGCTCCATCCATTATGCCTGAGTGTATGAGCAATCCTGGTCATATATGGAAACAATCTACTAGATTTAAATGATTTCAGGAGATATTAGAGTTAAACAAGTATTTTACATTTATTTGTCAGGCAAAGATTTTTCATTCCAATTCACATAATTAAACAAAATAAGCCAATTCAGATTGTACTACATCAATTACCCAAAGATACATTTAAGAGTTAGAGATTAAAGGTGCAGTGGGTGATTGTCTTCAGAAACATTTTTTTGTTGTGCTGGTTAAAAGTCTCTTCACATTCCAATAGTAATGGTTAAAGTAAATGATCAAAATGTATTTATATGTATTTTTATATTCTGGGTGAGGCATAAAACTAAAAAATGTTCATCCAATTAAATATTGTCGGGCCGACATCTCCCATAATTCCGATAAGTAGCCCAAACTGTCTGTCAACAAATGTAGATTTGGGCTTCTGCGCATCTCTGTTCATGCAGATCCGCTATTAGCGCGTGCACGCTTACATGCACGCCGCGGGTTCACGTTCACATGAAACAGTCACGGTAAAATCAAATGCTGAATTGAAACTTTTTAAAATCCTGAATCAATATTAGAGTTACTTTTGCACGCTGGAGGAAGGACGACACCATGGCTGAAGTATTTCTGTTAGACAGGTAATGTTATGTTTTAAAACTATTTTGTGTTATGAATAGGTTTTCTGCACAGAAGTGTTGTTCAGCCACTGAAATCTCCCAGTGAAAGATTGATGTGACTATTTCAGTTTCATAAGGGACCTTTTACAGCATCGATAATGTAGATTTTTATTTAGTTTAACAACAAAACATCAGTAAACAGCGCTATTTCGCCTAGCCTGCTTTACTGAGATGAAGTTGCTTTTAAATTTACATTGGTTCATTTTTGAACAATGACAGCCTTCCTATACTGTTTACCATGCTACTCTGAATATTCGCTCTGAAATAGCATGCAAGTGTGGTTTATGCCGAGTTCAGACTGCATGATTTTCAAAGTAGTTGCATCACAGATGTTTTCACACTGCATGACTATCTGGGCTAGCGTTCCGTCGGTGCTTTGTTTACACTGCAAGATCTATCGGCGACAGGGTGTTTCACACTGCATGACTTTAAAATAGGAAGAATCACTGACAACTTTGTCCAAACTACGTTTCACAACCAAACACACCTGAGAAGACATGAAAACAACGCAAGCTCACGTAATATATGTCTTGTAATTAACTACATAATGAGAAAGACACCTTTAGTGGGGTAGAAAATGTACTTTTTTTGCTCACCTGGCTTTGAAGGGAGCAATTTCTCTTAAACTTTTTTTATTTTTTGACCCGATTGTGCGTATTGCTCAGATGACACGTCAAACAGACATGGTGCTGCTGCCAAATTTCCAGGAGTTTTTCCTCAATTTCTTGTGTCCAAATAAACTGAAATGGAGCGCTTTTAACTTCTCCCCAACCTCCTGCTGGCCTGCAGGAACCAGTAGTAAATTCTGCGCTCTCATTGGCTGTAGGTGATCGTTGATGTTATTTTCAATCAGAGCACATTTCAAGGGCATGATTTGAATCGCAGACAGTTTCAGATATTTAGCACGCCAAATATCTCACGGGTATTGGCGACTCATCGGCGATTCTCTCAGATCGCGTCCTTGATAGTTTATACTGTGTGATTGTCACTCACATGAACGAGCACCGATTTGCCTGTGATTTCAGGCATGTGTCTGCGATTTCTCAAAACCTGTCGTCGAGTCAAAATCGGGGCTAAAATCATGCAGTCTGAAGTGAAGTTTATTTATAAACTAATTTCGAGAGGATCACGTGCTTATGATTGCTAGCAGCTGGACCCACATTATCCAAATCAACATGCACCAATCAGATGATCCCTTAACTACTATAAATATCCCGGGTTCCATATCACCACTATCTTCGCTTTGAAGAAAGCTTGGCCTGCAGCAGCAGCTGCCACTGCTACTACTTCTACTACTACTACTACTACTACTACTACTACTGCTGCTGCTGCTGCTGCTGCTAATACTACTGCTGTTACTGCTAATACCACTGCTGCTATTGCTATTGCTACTGCTAATGCTGCTACTGCTAATGCTGCTGCTGCTACTGCTAAAGCTGCTGCTAATGCTGCTGCTACTGCTTTTGCTGCTACTGCGACTACAAAAAGATCTTCGCTCTGAAGACAGCTCTGCTTGCATCTACTGCTACAACAACAACAAATACTTCTACTTCAAAAACAACTGCTCTCCTACTACAACTCCAACAACAAATTCTACAACAACGTCAACAGCAACATCAAAATCTTCCACTTAAAATGCCTCACACAACGCATCCGCTGTGTCTTCAACCCAATTCTCTAGCAAGATCACAGTCTACAAACTCCGCCTAAACTCAAGAAGCCGGCAATTTCAAACATTGCAATGAAGCCAAACTCTCACTGCTCTCATAAGGGGTGCACATGCGGTAACGTATATAGCACACTTCAAAGGGAAGCCTCACAGAAAATAACCACTCTCCAGCAAAGACTAAACATTTCTTGAAAGACTAGTGTGAATTCCAAAAAAGAACTCACCTCTGAAGCCTCCCGCCTGTCTAGAGATCCATACCATTCTGATAGCATGAAGTAATTCATCTGCATAGCCCAATCCGCAAATATTAGTCCATGGCATATTACTACGTTGATCTCCAGTCATAACAATTGTGATCCTGCTCTACAAAATGGCCGTCAGCCATTTTCACTCTTGATTGACACGCCTTCAAGCTAATAGCCGAAAGAGAAGCGGCACTATCCAATGAGCTTAAACTTGAGATGGTCCAGCCCTCTCGCTCGTCAGGTTAAGAATGGACTCTGACTTTATGAATGAATGACACAGTCTTTAAGCACAGGATTTGATGTTGGCAGTTTGTTTAATTAAACAAAATAATAATAAATTAATTATTTATTATCATTTAAAAAAAAAAAATAAAAAAATAAAATAATAATAATAAAATAAATAATTAAAAAAAAAAAAAAAAAAAAAAAAAAAAAACTTTGCCACATCTGTTAGCCATTTAAATTCCAAAGATTATTACTCAGATATTAAAAACATTCAACACAGAAGTCCAATTGTAATATGACAGTGACTCGTATGTTCATACACTAGTGTCATACGTGAATTCATAATAGCAAGTCAGTTGGATGTAAATGGCAAAGAAACAAACTTCCCGCTTGACTGCTATGAATGGGAGGACATTCCTGACGAATGGAGCAATGTTTCATCCATCGACTCTGTTTAGATACATTTGCTTTTTAAACATTCAAACTCCACTTTATTACCACTTCACCTACTCCGTCTTCAAGAGACACTTCCAGGACCACTAGAAAAGCCACGGTCCATATCTTCAGCTCTCCATCCATCTGCCCTCCTGCAGGGGGTCAAATGCCCACCTCAACTATCTTTGCATTGGATCTACGAAGCTATCGTACCATGCATTAACAAAAGGCGCTTCCATTCACAGTTGCCCATGCCCTCATTAGGACGCCTCACATGGATATCAGCTAAAACAATTAATTGTGTCTGCCATACACGTATCTTGTTGTATTTAATTTCTGATTCTCTCTTGTTTCTCAATTCAGAGTTCTTGACAGAAGGCACCAGAAGCTGACCTTCATCCAACCTACGATCATCTTATAAAAAGAGATCGACAACCCCCTTTTATGATTGGACCGTTCTCTGCCCCATCCTTCAAGATGTCATGTATTAGTCCCATAAGCAGTACAACACTCAAACTCTTTAACAAAGGATTCTATCTAATAATTACAGGTTAAGGAAGCCACAGTACAATGCATTATAAAGGCATTCCTATTCACCACCTTTAACGCCGCTTTAAGACGCCTCATATTGACATCAACTATAAAACAATTTATCATGTGTGCTGAATATGTGCTATGTGCAAACCAAATAACTGACGTGTTTTTTCTTTCCAGAAAATCTGGTCATTGGCTCCAGAAGCAGACCCCAACCCAACGCCTGTCCCTCCGTTTCCAGAAAAGACACCTCCACCTTAACATCATAAACTCATGGCTCCCGCAGGAGTCAATATGAGCTTCGGCTCTCACAAGAGCCTCACCTATCCCCTCACATTTCTGTTTCCCCTGACAGCCTTGAGTGTTTTCGCTGTTTCCTACTAGCTCTTTACTCCTTGCTTTGACTCTCACCTAACCTCCTTCCTCCATCTAACCAGCTAATGCCATACTCCAGACTAAGGGCTCGAGCACGACCCTGTCTCCATATGCGTATACGTATACGCATATATGCGTATATATGCGAGTACGTGTGTGTGTGTGTGTGTGTGTGTGTGTGTGTGTAGGTATGTATACGTGCGTGTGTTTATGTGCGCACGTGTGCGTGCGTATGTACAGTATGTGTGCATGCACATGTATGTATGTATGTATATATGTATGTATGTATCTACCTTTCTGTATCCAACGTCTGCTATGCTTCTTTTCCAGAATTTCGGCTCTTGGCACCAGAAGCAGACCAGCATCCAACACCTGTCCCACATTATTCACAAATGATATTGCCTTAAATCACCCACTACACCAGCTACACGAAACTTCCATATCTCTTATCCTGCACGCCATCGCTCCCAGAACTCTGCAATCATATCTCACAGCAAGGAATGCTTTCAAGCATTTCCACTCACTCTACAAAACACAATTCCCAGATTTCTCCCTACTTCCCATCACCTCCTTCATTTCCCACCTACACACTGCTAAAAATATCCAGGCTAGCTCTATAAAAAGCTACCTTAGCGGGATCCAAATTTTTCATAAACTGATACACGGATCCCCTTCAGAAGCCATTTCCAATTCACAAACCCCCCCTCCTTACCAAAGGTATCCAAAAAAATGCACCCCCCCTCCCCGACACCAGACAACCCATTACACTCAACATACTTTCAAGATGCATCCATACACTGCGCAAGGATACCTTTCCACACATGCAGCTCACACACTTGATGCCATGTTCACTTTAGCTTTTCAGCTTCCTTAGGTGTTCAGAAATGGCCATTACATCAAAATTTAACCCTGCCACCCACCCCACAATTTCTGATCTAACTCTGCAGAATGATGAAACTATAGCTTTTTTCATCAAGCACAGCAAACAGATCAGTCAGGGAAAGGGCACTTTATTTACATTTTCAACATTTCCTCCCCCACACGTCCTTTCCAAATCCTCTAGCATTCCTCCACTTAAGGAGAGCTCAAGATCCTGCCCCCCTTGCCCCCCTCTTTACTGATGACGTTAATCGTCCAGTAATCCGTTTTTGGGTTCAAAAACACTTAAAAGAGGTGCTCCGCCTTTCAGGCTTTTCCCCTGAACTATACTCTAGCCATTCATTTAGAATTGGCGCAGCCACTACAGCAGCACACAGAGGTCTTTCCTCACACCAAATTCAGACCTTAGGCTGCTGGTCATCCGATGCCTTCATAGCCTACATTCACCTCAGCCAACTCCACCTTAAAGAAGCACAGATGGCGCTATCCAGCTAAGCGCGCACCTGCTGTACGGGACTAAGTGGGAGAGTGAGCGCATGCGTATGCACACCCATGTGAGTATATGAGTATGAGTGAAAGCCTGCGCACTAGCGTGCGCGTGAGTGTATGTGTATGAATGAACGCGTATGTGCGGGTACAGGTACGTGCGACGCATATGCGGGTACGTGCGTGTGTCTGCGCATGAGCGTATGTATGTATGCTTAAGTTTGTACGTATGAATGCATGTATATGCTTGCATGTACTTTCTGCTTCCAAGCTCTGCTAAAGCTTGCCTCCCCTCCCTACAGCTCGGACCCCCGCAGGGGTCCATCCTGAGCTTCGACTCCCGCAGGAGTCCTTTAGGCCCAACCCAGGCCAACCCTTTCACTATCACATCCCAGATGGAGTCATCACCGCCCCCTCCTGTCTCCAAACTCCTACTGGTTCCCCGCCCCCCCATGGCTCTGACCCCCGCAGGGGTCGCTCCGAGCTTCGACTCCCGCAGGAGTCATCACTGCCCCCCCCCCCCCCCCCCCCCCCAGCCTTTAAGAATGCGTAGCCACGCGTGCATATTTATTCATATGCTTGCGTATACGCATGCGTGTATGAGTACGTGTGTATGCGAGAGCGTGTGCGCTGAATGATACCCCTTGTTCTTTTCTTCCTTCGGCGTTGAGTTTCTCCGCCCCATTTTTGTCTCTAGCTCAATTTCGGCGAGCGTACTCGCCTCACTAATCTCTTCCCATAGGCCCTCAATCCTCAGCTCTAACTCCCGCAGGAGTGACTAAAACGAGCTTCAACTCCCGCAGGAGTCTCGCCCGGCCACCTTCTGCCGTAGTCTTCACCGCCCCCTCCCTTTCCCAGACTCCGGCAGGAGTAATGCCCCCGCATGGCTCTGACCCCCGCAGGGGTCACCCCGAGCTTCGACTCCCGCAGGAGTCATCACCGTCCCCCCCATGGCCACTAGGAATGCATATACACTTGTATATAATCATATACAGGCGTATGCGCATGTATGTATGAGTATGTGTGTTCAGGAACGTGTATATGCATTACGTGTATTCATACACGTATGTAAGCTCGCTTTGCGCGCCCGAGCGTGTGTGTCTCTGCATGCACGTAGGCCCGCATGCGTGCGCTTGCACGATTCCCCTTCTCCTTTTCTTCCTTCTGGCGTCGAGATCCTCCGCCCCCCCTTTTTTCTCTCTATCTTATTTCGGCGAGTTAACCCGCCACCCTTTCCTCTTCAGCTAGGCCCTCAATCTCCAGCTCTAACTCCCGCAGGAGTGACTAAAACGAGCTTCAACTCCCGCAGGAGTTCATGCCCCCCCAGCCCACCTCACACCCCTTCTTGCAGGAGTCTTCACAGACCAAAAACTTTTCCCGACCCCTGCAAAAAATTCCGCCCACCCCAGCTCGCTCCCGCAGGAGGTATCCGAGCTTCGACTCCCGCAGGAGTCAATCCCGCCCCTCCTACGCCCCCGCTTAGACTCCAGCAAGAGTCTACTTTTTGCGGCTCCCGCAGGAGCCTCTCTTTCCTAAGCGATCAACGTTATATCCAGCAGCCGGATATGGCATTGTTCCATCTGCATTTGGGGGGGTTCTTCAATACGCGGCTGCTGTCCCGAGCTTTGTAAGGCATTTTGGGGAGTTCTCGAGATCTACCTGAGCTCGATCTCCCCTCTCGCCTTGCAACGGGAGGGAGCCCCGGGCTCGAGGATCTCATAAGCTTAGGGCTCTCTCCCGGGACAGCATGCCAAACAAGCTTTATAATTAATCATCAGCTAAGTGTGAACTCTTGAAGTGAAGTTTATTTATAAACTAATTTCGAGAGGATCACGTGCTTATGATTGCTAGCAGCTGGACCCACATTATCCAAATCAACATGCACCAATCAGATGATCCCTTAACTACTATAAATATCCCGGGTTCCATATCACCACTATCTTCGCTTTGAAGAATCCCCCCTTCCACCCCTACTCCTTCCCTTTTCTAGATGGGTGACACGGTGGCCCAGCGCTTAGCGCTGTTGCCTCACAGCAAGAGTGTCAATGGTTCTAGGCTGTACCTAACCAGCGGGCATTTTCTGTGCGGAGTTTGCATGTTCTCCCCGTGCTCACGTGGGTTTTCTCCGGGTCCTCCGGTTTCCTCCCACCGATTAAAAACACGCAACCTAAAATTTGATTGATCAACTTTATAGACTTGCTCCCTACGTAGTACCTATCTCGTTAAAGAGAACTACTATCTGCTCTTCAACTCTACGAAGGGGGAGTTCTCAAGATCTACCTGAGCTCGATCTCCCCTCTCGCCTTGCAACGGGAGGGAGCCCCGGGCTCGAGGATCTCATGAGCTCAGGGTTCTCTCCCGGGACAGCATGCCAAACAAGCTTTATAATTAATCATCAGCTAAGTGTGAACTCTTGAACTCGGCATTAGTAATGAGTGTAATTCCTGCACACCGCCGGCCAAGCACTAACTACATTTCTAACTGGCGAATGACATGAACTAGTGGGTTGTCTGCTGTCATGTCGCGGTGCGCACGTTCACGATTTCAGGAGGCGTGGCTTTGAAACACAGTCCCTCCCCTGCCGTCAAAAGATCATATGCTAACAGGTTAGCATTTTGGCAGATCACCTACTGCACCTTTAATACTTGACCATGTAGAAGTATATTGCAGAATATAAGCCTTGAGGCAGAGCTCAGAGACTCAGCACCGCAACAGGGTATCCTGGCTACAGAATCCCCCAGACACTTTTGCACCTTTAACTTAAATCAGGGGTGTCCAAACGTGGTCCTGGAGGGCCGGTGTTCTGCAGTTTTTAGCTCCAACTTGCCTCAATACACCTGCAAGGATGTTTCTAGAAAGCCTAGTAAGAGCTTGATTAGCTAGCACAGGTGTGTCTGATTGGGGTTGGAACTAAACTTTGCAGGACACCGGCCCTCCAGGACAGAGTTTGGACACCCCTGCCTTAGGGCGTACTCACACTATGTACAGTTGCGTTGAACCGGGCCAAAGCACGCTTGTCCTCCCCCGATGGCCCGCACTCACATTATATTCGGGCCTGGGCATGCTTACATCATCGATGACGCGCTGTTCAGTTTAGGAAGAGAAGAGCTTTCGCTCAGCACAGTGGAGATTTCTTTAGTTATATCGTTTAAGTTGTTTGATATGCGGTGACACGCAGTCAAATATTTAGTCGAACAGATCAGCCACTTTTGACGCTCATAAAATCCTCGTGCTGCAGGAATTAGGAGGTTTGCTGAAGGTGCAGCTGTCGTGCAGTGAGGGGTTTGCCTCTATAATAAACTACGACAGTTTGCGTTCATTGAACAGCACGAATGATTAATTAATCCATATGAAACAGTCCCTTAAAAGTCACGTCTCGCTTTCGGTTTCGGGCTTAGGTACGCTTGCACTCACACTGCAAGCGTACCGCGCCTGAGCCCAAGTGAACCGTGCTCAGGCCCACCTCTTCCAACCGGGCCAGGGCCGGCCAAGTGAACCGTGCTTGAGCCCGGTTCAGAGCACTCACACTTCTCAAACGATCTGGGAAACGGGCCTGGGCACGGTTCGGATAGCATC
The DNA here is from genome assembly GCA_903798195.1 of Danio kyathit. Lineage (NCBI taxonomy): Eukaryota > Metazoa > Chordata > Actinopteri > Cypriniformes > Danionidae > Danio > Danio kyathit. Next base: position 29,124,497 of record LR812528.1, read on the forward strand.
GTGTGAGTACACCCTTAAATACTCAAATCATCATAAATTCAAGACAATAAAAGCGTCACAAAGACCCTTGCCTGGTCTTGAGTTGATGTGTTTTCCCTGGAGTGGAGCATATGGCACAGATCTTATCAAAGTCAAAACCCAAATTAACAGATATAAGGGAAATTGTAAAATATTACAGTGAAATTAAGACCACTTTACCAATCACACAGAGACATTTAAAATGACACCAAACATGAATATAGAGCCAGGTAAAGCAGAGGGCAGAGAGTGGGGCTCAGGATGGGTGACTGGGACAGTTGAAGAACCGGTTTCCTAGCTGATCTTCTCAGATTAGAAAGTTTGTTTTAGTGCCTGACATTTCTCGTGGTCATGACTCATGGAATTTCATAACAGTTTTCAGGGTTTAATATTGTGGAGAGATATAGCCATCCTTACAATCTGATGGGTGTTTTGAGCTGAAACTTTACAGACACATTCTGGAGACACCAAAGACTTATCTTACATCTTGTAAAAGGGGTCAAATAGGAGTATCTGATTAAGAAAAGCTATTCTATAGTCATGAATGAACTAGTTTCAATAGTAATTTTAATTCTGCTACATCTAGTTTTTACATATAACTGAAACAAATATATGTATATATATATATATATATATATATATATATATATATATATATATATATATATATATATATATATATATATATATATTGTAACCAGTTATGATTAATGAATCATTTTTCATTTTTCTCACAGATCCACTGAAAATAATCCTTACATGGATAATCGGCCCATCCTGATGAACGAGATACAACACAGTTCTCTCCTCTTTTCCCATTGGGCTCCGATGAACCCCAGAACCTGAAAATACAATTCAGCATCAGATGTTCACTTCTGCTTCCTGTATGATATGATAAAATCATTTATTCGTTAGTTCAGTTCAGGATTTCTCACCCAGTGGTCATGTTGGTGCCATCAACCCATTCCCATCTGCCCTCTTCATCACTGTCAGTCAGACCAATCCAGAATGCAGCACCACCAGATATTTTCTTCAAATGATCCTTAAAAAACAATTAATACTATTACACACACATTTAATTAATTTATTTGGAATGACTAATACTAATTAAAGCAACACAGCATCCAAATAAAAATACAATCAGTGAATTTCTTTTTACGTGACAGTATTAAAAACACTCAATCAATTCTGCTCGCATTAGTGAATAGCTGGATTAAGGATAGAGATGGCATCGTCTTCTCCACACATGCAGACTGCCTATTATAGCAGACACAGAGCAGTATTTAGCTATTTGTTTAGAGTCTTTCTTACTGAGTCCAGCAATTTGTAATCCTCTCACACACAGTTTATGAACGTGTCCAAGGCTACCGTAAATTAAAACAACTAGCTTTATGTTGTAGCCACACAATTTCAGAGCATTTACTAATGGTTGATATTTTAGCATTTTTTCTGAATAGCACAGATCCATGTAAGCGTCAAAACAGCAGCCTACTTCCATAATCAGAGTATTTTTCAAGACTTCATCCACAACAACAATATCAGGAGTGTTTGGGAAATCTCTAATGACAGTACTCAAAACATGTGCATTACTGTTCAATGATGGAAACCAGTTCATTCGTACAGTCTTGTTAATGTATAGTGCACTGTGCACACTGACTCTGTTCACCTCTTTAGCTGTAATGTTCACAATGCGGTCATGACGTGCGATGTAAAGGCCTTTGAACGCGGGACAGCCGTTCATTATGTGTGCTGTTGATTCCACCATTCTGTCGCCATGCAATAGACAGAAGTGCTCATGGTGTTTCGGGTACCACACACACAGATTATACTTTGTAGGGAGTGTTTGTAAACGAGCTCTGATGACAAACTTGAGAATAGTGTGATCAATAGCGGGGTTGTGTAGCGCAGTGTGTTAGACTGTGTGATCCGCGCTCGGCGGACAGGCCAGTTTGCCCTGGAGCCGCAGGTGAGTCCAGTAACTGCGCTGCTGTGTGTGAAAGTGCTGGAGAATCTCATACCTGCACATCCTGCCCTTCAGCTCCTTCTTTACTCCACCATCATCTAAAGTTGCTTCAACACATATGTCAGTGTCCATGATCGCCTTATCGCTGACGTTCACCTGATGTCCGCTCGTGTTCCTCCAGCTCAGCTGTATGTTATTGCTGTTGCACAAGTCATTCAGGTCCGGCCAGTCTGAGCGCACTCCAAATCCCACAGACGCTGTATCTAGCTTACCGTTGAGTTTCTTTCTGAATCCTAAGAAACTTGGTTCTCCTTCAGTTGTATAGGGCACTTTACGTTTACCAAGATCCGGAAGCAATGAGCCACGGGCCAGCCTTTGTACCGACTGGTCATCGTTATTTAACATGTGCAATAGATGGTTTATTCTAGTAGCTGTATATATCCACTCGATATTGGGAAACCCGAGTCCGCCCTCTGTTTTATTCGTGAACAGAACACTTCTTGTTGTATGTGTGTTGAGATTTAACCATTTTCGCGCCAGCTGCACAGCCTTGTCATTCAGTTCTTTTAAAGCTTTCTTCGAGATGTGCACGTTAGCAAACAGATGTTGTATTTTGGAGAGAGCGATCTCACGGACTGCTTGGAGTTTTAAGCAGACTGGTAAAGGACAGCGATCTATTTTGTCCAGTCTGCTAAGATATTCATTGCAGATATCGCTCAGTTGTTCCTGCCATTCTCCAGCTACGTTAAATTTATGTCCAAGGTAGCTATAACTTTTATGTCTGGCATAAACTCTGATTGCGTTTCCTGAGATTGTAAACACAGGAGGATGGTCATATTTGGCTCTGTACCACCTGTTGCCGCCGGATCAGCGTTCGTAAAACACTGCACATTTGCTGTTCTTCACCTCAAGCCCAGACCACTGCAGAAAGCGGTCAGTGTCTGCCAGCATATTGGTAATGACGTTTTCTTCTCTTGACACTAAGACGACATCATCTGCATAGGCTTGGACGGGATTCGGAGATATTACATCGGTCGGGGCGAGGAGGCAGAGCCGTTTCAGCCATTGGTTTAATGCCAGGATAAAATTTACAGCACTCCATGGACAGCCGGTCTTTATTCCAACTGCAAGCTTTATGGGTTTTGTCAATTGTTGTCCACACATTACTTGTATATAAGAATTGTCATAGACATCTTTAATGATCCGTCTGTACTGCTCTGGCAGTCCGATCTCTTCAAGGGAACGACTCATTTCACTATGAGGTAAAGAACCAAAAGCATCGCGAAAGTCAAGAAACACCGCATAAAAGCACGCACACACACACACACACACACACACACACACACACACACACACACACACACACACACACACACACACACACACACACACACACACACACGGAGAGAGACGGAGAGTATATTTCTCTCACTTCTTCTTCTCTGTTGTTTATGATGATCAGATCTGCTCCTCTGTCTCTACAGTATCTTCTGCTCTCAGTCCAGTTCCTCTTCTCAGAAGAAATTAAGAAAAATTTGGACTGATAGTTAAACCATCCATCTGTAAACACAATTAAAGTAGAAGTAATTTATTCCCATTACACTAAACTACACTATACAGTATATGAATAATAGGTTGTAACCAAATATGAAGTACCCAGTTTATTACGACAGTCCTGCAGGTCATTTTCCACCTCCTGTAACTGCTCGTTTTGTTTTATCAGATCATCAATCTTAGATAATAATTCATTCTTTTCTTTTGTCAAGATTTGGTTCTGATCATTCCCAGCTTCGATACTGATTAGCAGTTGATCTCTCTTTTCTGTGAGGCTGGTTATGTTGATTAGCAGCTTCTCTCTCTCTTCTGTGAGGCTAGTAATTCTGTTTTCTTGTGTGTAGTTTGTATAGATGTAGACACTCAGTACTATGACTGCAGTCAGCAGAAGAAAACCCAGCAGCACCAAACACACTGCAGAAGCTCTGAAGATCCTTGTGTTTATTAAATCACTTCCTGATGAAGAACCATTATGTTGCATGATTTAATGTGCAAACTGTGACATTTTAATTTGAATAAAAGTTCTGGATGAACTACATACTAAATGATTAAATGTGTGATTACCTGTTTGTTGAACAGGTTGTTGTGTGTTTGTCCTGAAGTCTTGATCTCTCACACAGTCTGCACTCTCATAGATATCCACCAGCATCTGCACTTGCTCTCTGTTCCTTCCCCCAGACTCGGAGCTGAACACATCGTCATAAACATCATTAGACATTTCTACTCTTTCACAGGCTAATAACCTTAAACTGCTAATGCTGAATGTTCTTTGTGTGCCTTCAGTTATGGACCTTTATCACCAACAACTAAATAAACAAAGAGGAAATGAGAGTCTAAATGTGTGAAATTCAAGTCACGTGACATCTCATTACTATTTGAGGCTAAGAATGTGAGCAGCTAAATCTACAAATGTTCACTAACCACAGGTCACATCTGATGTACAGTATTGTTTTTTTTTTTTTGTTGTGATAATGACTAAGAGAATCACTTATTAAATAATAATCTTGATTTCTCACCAGAGGACACACTTTTACTTCCTGAACAAATGCAAGACTTAAAGCTCAGCTCTCAGGGTTTCCGCGGGGTCTTAAAAAGTCTAATATTTAAAAATCTAAATGTAAGGCCTTAAAGTCTTAAATTCGCTGTTCTAGGTCCTAAATATTTTTGCACAGGTCTTAATTTTCCAATGTCCGTGTAACGCTACGTCTAATGCTCATTTAAATTCTTTTTTGTTGCTGTTGCTTGGTTTTCGTGGTGTTGGTAGTTCTTTATTTCACTAGTCCAATTGTAATTTGCGGTATTACAACTACAAATGAGGCTGACATGCAGTGACGTCATCGCTGTGTTTGCGCGACATGATTTCGGCTGGCGGGGCTCACGTAATGTTTTAAGACTCGAGTGAACACTAAACAGTTCGTGCTGCGCCGCATTTGATTTGAGTTGAATATGAAACACTTTGAAGAGCTTTTATCTGAAACAGGTATGACTGTACACACATCTTCATTATGATCCGTCTATCTGTGATCATAGAGATAACCAGATGACCAATAATTCTTGGCTAGAAATTGCAACAGCAGTGGGAAAGGAGGAAAGTTTTTGTAAAGGATTGGAAAAACCTGATCGATCAGTTTGTTAAAACAAAAAAAGAGGCCATGGCAAAAGTGGAGACCCAGGTGGTTTTAATATTACAGAATATGTTTTTCCACCAGTCATAGGTTTTACACTGATGTATAGGTTACACTTTTGAATTTAAAATAATTTACAAGTTACAAACTAAAATTAAGTAACAAATTATGTCTTTGATACAGTTGAAGTCAGAATTATTAGCCCCCCTTTGAAATTTTCTTTCTTTTTTAAATATTTCCCAAATGATGTTTAACAGAGTAAGGAAATTTTCACAGTATGTCTGATAGTATTTTTTCTTCTGGAGAAAGTCTTATTTGTTTTATTTCGGCTAGAATAAAAACAGTTTTTAATTTTTTAAAAACCATTTTAAGGTTAAAATTATTAGCCCCCTTAAGCAATATGTTTTTTTTCGATATTCTACAGAACAAACCATCGTTATACAATAACTTGCCTAATTACCCTAACCTGCCTAGTTAACCTAATTAATCTAGTTAAGCCTGTAAATGTCACTAAGCTGTATAGAAGTGTCTTGAAAAAAATATCTAGTTAAATATTATTTACTGTCATCATGGCAAAGATAAAATAAATCAGTTATTAGAAATCAATTATTAAAACTATTATGTTTAGAAATGTGTTGAAAAAAATCTTCTCTCCGTTAAACAGAAATTGGGGAAAAAGGGGGGCTAATAAATCTGACTGTAACTGGAAAGGAATATATGAACCTATCAGTTTACAATATATTGATGCCCAATTTCTAGGCTTTATTGGTGATAATGGTTACGAATGTTGGATCATTATTGCCTTTTTAGCTTATAAGTAGAGGACAGAAACTAGCCAGACAGTAATGTGTGAATTGTTGAGTGGGCAAAAAAAAAAAAAAAAAAAAAAAAAAAAAAAAAAAAAAAAAACCTCAGTATTTTTAGTAAGTGTACTTCTTTTTTGTTTTTATTCTTGCCATAATAAAAAAATATAATTGTAGAGCAAGCCAAGTTCTGTTGCCATTAATCTATAACTTTAATAGGTAGAACTGTCCGAGATATGAACAAAAGCAAGTGATGCATCATTTAGATTTAAAAAATTTTAGATTTAAAAAATCTTGAATGGTTATAAAAATCTTTATAATAAATTATAAAAATAATAAAAAAACAATTATCTTTAATGAAATTAATGATATGACCTAGTTCCGGAAACTTTCTACTTCTCTGTTTATCCATCTGATTTTACTGTCTGTTTCTTTTGACCGGCCCCTGTCATTTAAAAGAATATCTCAATGGCGAACGCGTTAAGTATAAAAGCCTCGTCCGTTTCGTGAGGTGCGCGATGTGGCACCAGGCGAAAGTATAAATCAGACTTAAGATGTTTGTTTGTTTTTTCTGTAGTTCAATTGTGCATTTAACCTGTCTTCAGTACTGTTCAATTTAAATACATTTATTTTACCACTAATTTTAAAATAAATTAAAAAATTATTATTTATTATTATTAAAATTAAAATAAAGTTTTTTAGATGTCAGTATCAGTATTGCTTGTTTTTATCTATTATCTACAGTTGTGCGTTTCAAATAAGTGACATAATTTGCATTTAGAAGATATAAAACTAATATAAACATGTAAAGCTTGTAGTTTGTCATTTCCGCCTAAATGGATCAACAATTTTATTCACGTCACCTCATACTTCAGTTTCTCATCAACTGTTCTCTAGTATCTGACATGCCACGCCCACTTCAAGACACTTCTCATTTGCTTTTCATTTGATGCGCTTGATCTCAACCACTCTCACTGGCAGAGTTGTGATAAAATGCTATTGGAGGTTTTTTTTTAAAGGGGAGGAGCTACATTATGTCCCACCCTCTCTTCGTGTTTCGGTTGAGATTACGTCAAACATCAAATGAAAATACATAATTTAAAGCACAGGACCTTTAATCAACAATCGCGATGGATGACATTAATTTCAGGCACTCAAACACAAAACAAAACAACAACAAAATCCAAAGACAGAACAGGCTTATTTATTATAGTGTACATAGCAATGTTGTGAATAAAAATGTACAGTAAATCAGTATGTTTGTGAATATTGCATTTAAGTGAAAAAGCAAAAGTGTGATTTATTGACATTTTAAAATGCTCTTCTCACAGATCCAAGGAAAAGGATAAAAACATGGATAATCAGCCCATCCTGAAGAACGAGACGCAACACAGTTCTCTCTTCCTTGTCCATTTGGCTCTCCATGATTCCAGAACCTGAAACTACAGATCAGCATTAGATGTTCAGTGCTGTTTCTGTGTGACATGATACTGACTGAGGAAATCATTTATTAGATAATAGTCAGTGAGTAGATTAAGTGAGTAGATTCAGTGATTCCTCACCCAGTGGTCATGTTGGTGCCATCAACCCATTTCCATCTGTCATCACTGTCAGTCAGACCAATCCAGACCGTGAAACCCCCAGACATTTTCTTAACAAGATCCTTAAGTGATGAAACATATTGTAATCTGATAATACCAAAATTCAGTTGTCTTCACACAAACACATATACATATGCAATAGCTCACCCTTATTTGTATATGTGGTTTACAGTGACAGTTCTTAGACATAATGATTTTTATCCTATATAGTGTTGCATATGGGCCGCAGCTGAAGAACTGAATTCCCCCTAAATACCGTATTTCTTATTGGTGTGACATTCATGACCGTAGGTGCCAGGGCGTCTGGCGTCAGAGATCGTATGGGTGACATTTTGTTTTTTTCCCAGGTTGCATGGTTGGACACTGGGGGCCCATTGCTGCTGTTTAATCTATATTACAGAAGGGGCAAAAGGGAGAAACCTCCCTTGTGGACATCAGTGCAACCCAAGACATTCCAAAGGAAAACCCCCATCTTTTCCGACACCCACACACTATTGAAAATAACTATTAGAACTAAAAAAAACTCACTCTAAATGATATGTAATGTGTATTTGTAATCTATATGCTCTGCCCTATAGCAAAAGTAGTTCAAATAGTATATGCATGCACTAATGAAGTCCCTTTTGATCTTGTATAGTATAGAAATGCCTAGATGCTATCTAATGTGTGTTTAGAGTGTCGTGTTTAGTATCATTACTTTTCTCCTGCTATTTTACAACACAAGATGCTGAGTGCATGACAATAGGTTATACGGCTTGCATTCATTAATGCTCAGAGTTAAAGTCTATCTGCATCTTCAGGGAGGATCCTCATTATGCATATCAGTGGTCCAGAGACAAAGAAAGTCTCCCGCTCAAAACTTTGCCATGAAACCATTGATCAGTCAGTAGAAAATGGGTGTGACTTGACCAGTGGCAGATCTAGAAATTTAAGGCAGGGGCCAAGGTGAGGCCACAGTTTACAAAGGGGGGCCAAGTTATACGTGCTTGCACGTTTAGAACATATAACTCTTTTTGTCCTATTAAAAATACAGTATATATATATTCATATATATTGGCTTTTTATATCTTTTCAGGGGTTTATTTTACATCTGCAAATAGCAGAGATATCAGAAAAACATAATTTTACCTGCAGTCTCTGAGAGAAAGAAAATAATTGTGACAAATACGGGAGACTGGGGACAGTGTTGTAACATGGGGTTAGTTTACATTGCCCATTTTAGCAGAAACAACATATTCATCATATTTATACACACTCTCCCAAGCTTACCGGAGAAGTTGCATGTGTCTTTGAGCAAGATTGTAGGTTTTATCATTTATTTATTTTTTAAGAAGCTGATTATCATGACAAACAAATATTTCCCTCCTAGCATTCATTAGATAAAAAAAAATTACTTGCATAATCTAAAGAAGCCGTTTCATTAGTTTAGTTTTATGCTAAGCACTCAAGCTATCTTCAATCCCACATGCTAAAAAGTAACGCTCTGGTTACTAAAGTAACCCTCGTTCCCCGGGGGGGGGGGAACAAAATGCTATGTGGAAAAACTTCCACTATGGGGATTTCGTCAGAATCCAATCATCTGAAAGAGTATAAAAACAGGCCAATGAAATGCCAATGAGTTGGCGGCGTCAGCGTGCACAGCTGTCTTGAATGACAATCAGCCTGGCATAAAAGGCTAGCATGTGCTCAGCAACGACATCCTTTTCTAGCTGAAGAGGCTTTCACACTCAACAGCTAAGGGACAATCGTTGTGGCGAAGGAACATAGCATTTCCGTCCCCCCCCCTCGGGGAACGAGGGTTACTTTAGTAACCAGAGCGTTCCCCTTTGGGAGGGGAACTTCAATGCTATGTGGAAAAACTTCCACTATGGGAAAATTTATGGAAAGCGCCACAACGAAAGAACCTTACCATGTCTCCAGGGAAGGGCGCGCCACGCAGCAGTACGAGCGCACCTGCATCGCTGGAGACACAGTCCTCCAACGTGTCCCCTGGCCCTTACTTACCTTACTTACCTTTTCTGGTTTAGATATATTTTTCGGGGAGTCGTAAAAATACACCTAGTTAGTTTCTAGGAATTTTAAAATACGACAGTACGTTGGGAAAGCGTTCAGTCCCGATAGGGAAGACGCTGCGGAGGCCACCTGCTGCCCGGAGGGGGAGACCTGGTGGCAAATAGCGTATGGACTAGCCCTGAGAAGGGGGAGTGCACATACGAAGAGGTGGTTAGCGGGGAGGGAAGACACGAGCCCGCCTAGGAGGGGGGACTACATCGTGGCTGAGTGAGCGTATGGGATCGCCAGCGGGGATCGCACATAGCAGGCACCTATACCCAGAACGCGGGATGACCAGCGGGCATACCTACAACGTAATGGGCCAACATTTGACTCCTCCGCTGAGTCAGATGCTGGGGGCCTCGGAGGAACTCTGCAGGGTTCGCCGAGTAGGGAACTCAACTGACAAAGCGAGAAAAGCGCACGTACCTCTGTGTTAGAGAGAAAGGCGCAGCAAGCGTTTTACAACACCTAACTGAATTTCCTCATTCACCGCTCGTGAGGAAATCAGTTCATTTGAAGATAAAATCTCACAAATGCTCAGGTGTCGCCCAGCCCGCAGCTCTACAATGTCTGTTAGAGAGGCGCCGCGTGCTAACGCCCAAAAGGATGCGCGCTCCGAGTGGAGTGCGCTCTCACTCCTGGGGGACACGGCTCACCCTGGCTCGATAAGCGAAGGAGATGGCATTCACTGTTCAGTGGGCCAACCTCTGTTTAGATACAGCACTTCCCTTCTGCCGATCACCGTAACAGATAAAGAGCTGCTCAGAGGATCTAAGCTCTGAGTACGGTCCGTATAATACGCAAAGCGCGAACAGGACACTGCAATAAGGGGCTGGGTCTGCCTCCTCCGTGGGCAGCGCTTGCAGGTTCACTACATAGTTTAAACGAGCGCTGTAGGAACCTAGGGCACCTAGGTGGGCCGGGGTCTCAGGTAAACGTGAGAGTGGGCCGGCCCAAAACGCTGGCACATTTCGCTGACCGAAAATGCCTCCAGATACCCGCCCATTTGACCGATGCCAACGCGACCAGCAGAGCTGTCTACCTGGACGGAAATCATATAGATACTGAGTCGAGTGATCGAGCAGACCTCTCCTAAGAGAGATCTTCAAATGGGTAAGAGAGGGGACAGGATATATATCCACGTCTCGCGCCTCTGGCGACTGGATGATGAGGCGATGCTTTCCCAGCGCGCCGCCATCGCCGCGTCCTCAGAGCGGGGATGATCGCAACGCCAACCCCTCAGTGCGGAGGGGACAGCCTTGGCTCCAGCCGACTGAAGGAGGATAGCATCACACTGATCTGGCATGTTTGGGGTTTCCTTCTCAGAGAGAAGTACACCACACAGCGAATAGACTCCACATCAGGGCATAGGCCTGCCTCTAGGCCTGAGTGATGGTGTTAACCACCTAACGGTAGGTCACCTAAGTCCTCCGCGCTCCATCTATGGGCCACACGTGATGTCCATAGATCTGGGCGCGGGTGCCAAACGGTGCCTGAAGTTTCTTCCAGGGGACATGCCAGGGAGGGGCCATCACGAGGAGAGAGCTGGAATACAGGTTTGATTGGGCCTGAGAGGCGCAATGCATAGACCTGTTCCTCGTCCTCCCTGACTTTACACAGCATCTGTGCGAGTAGGCTCACTGGAGAAATGCGTATTACGCACGCCCCGGGGCCAGTTGTGTAGCTAGTGCGCAGAACGCACCCATATTAGCTGGACAGTCGGGGGTGGAGCCTCCATTCTCCCTGGCGAACTGCCGTGAGAGCGCAGCGGCTGCACGGTTGAGCTCGGCGGGGAAAAATGGAATGCAGCGATTGCGCCGTGTATGACTCCGGGGGAGCAGACGGCGAGCGAGCTGAGACATGCGGCGACAGCAAATATCTCCCTTGCGGTTGACATACACCATCGCCACCGTGCTGTTCGTCCTGACCAGCACGTGTTTTCCTTCTAACACCGGTAAAAAACGGTGCAGCGTGAGATACACTGCCAACAGCTCCAGGCAGTTAAGATGCCAATGCAACCAGCTTCCTACCACGGAACCACAGCTGCATGCCCGCAACACACGGCCCCCCAGCGCGTACTGGAAGCATCCGTCAAACGACGACATGCCTGGACGCTTGTTCTAGAGGCCCGCGGGCCTGTAGAACCCAGGGTCCATCCAGAGGCTGAGGGCGCGGCGACACAGCGGAGTGACAGTCACCCGGTGCGTGCTCGCGTGCCATGCGCGTCTAGGGACCCGATCGTGAAGCAAATGCCGAAGTGGTCTCATATGGAGCATCCGAGCGGCGAGACCGCGGCTGCGGATGTCATATGCTCCAGGAGCCTCTGAAATAATATCAGTGGGACCACATTTTCCTGTCGAACTCTCTCAGACAGGCCAGCATCAGCCCGGCGCGCTCTCGGGGGAGGCGCGCCGTCATGGTGATCGAGTCCAGCTCCAACCCGAGAAAAGAGTTGCTCTGCACGGGGGCGAGGCTGCTCTTTTCTCGGTTGACCTGAAACCCCAATTGGTCGAAGTGCCGAAACACCCTGTCTCTGTGCGTAATCAATTAATCCCGCGAGCACGCTGAAATCAGCCAGCCGCTTGAGATAATTGAGTATGCGGATGCCCGAAAGCCGAAGCTGGGGCACCCTCCGCGAGCTTGGTGAAAACCCGCGGAGACAGAGAGAGCCAAAAGGGGAGGACTTGTACCGCCAGGCTCGACTTCAGACGCAAACCGCAGGAAACTGACGGTGGCGTGGAAGTATGGAGACATGAAAGTACGCGTCCTTCAGGTCTACTGCTGCAGACCAATTCCGAGGACGAACACTCCGGAGGGTGCGCTTCTGCGTAAGCATTCTGAACGGCAGCTTGTGAAGCCAGCGGTTCAAAATGCGCAGATCGAGGATTGGCCGTAGCCCACCACTCTTTTTGGGTACGATGAAGTGCGGGCTGTAAACCCGCTCTCCATCCCGGCTGGAGGGACCTGTTCGATTGCATCCTTCGCCAGGAGGACAGCAATCTCCTCTCGCAAGACAGGGGCGGACGCAGGGCTGACCCTGGTGAAATACACACCCGTGAACTTGGTAGGCCGTTTCGCGAACTGAATCGCGTAGCCGAGTCTGATCGCGCGGATGAGCCATTGCGATGGGCTGGCCCACGCTAACCAGGCAGGCAGAGCCCTCGCAAGTGGCTTCGTCCGCACGATCGCTGACGTACCAGCGGTGGGGCAGCGCAGAGTGGGTGGGCTCAACCGGGGAGCACTGGGGTCCCACAGGAGAGCAGGAGGCAAGAGCTTCACTCTTGTCTCGCACCCGTACTCCGGAGGTGGGGCTGGGAGGGGGAGAGAAAGGAGACCGTTCTCTCTCGCTCCGCGAGCCACTGGCAAAGTGCACCGATCCTGCGAGCTGGAAAGCATAGCGTCCCAGACTGGCAGTGTTCGGGCTGTCACATCCGGGGAAGGGAAAAAATGCTCTTTCTCTGAGGTTTTTATAGCGTTTTTTAACGCTGTTAGAAGAAGAGCCCCGCCCTCCAGCGGGGAAAGAGCAAATTTCCTCCTCTCCAGATGGCCCGTCTCAGGGACGCTTCGCGGTTCGTTTACCGAACTTAGCGGCGCCCTGGGGCGGGGAGCGCTGGTTGCCTGCGAGATGCTTGGCCAGAGGCGCAGGCGGGGGCGACCGAGCAAAGCCGCAGGCGGGCGCTCTTGGCGTGAAGCAGTGGATGTGGATGGCTCGGCGGGGAGGAGCGGTTTTACGATCCCGCCGAGAGATGGTATTACCCATCGCCTCCGACTGCTCGCTCACCGGCGTGAATTCCTGGGCGAATTAACTGACGGTGTCGCCGAACAGGCCAGCCTGGGATATGGGTGAGCTAAAAAAGCGAACTTTGTCAGCATCACGCAGATCACCAGGTTTAGCCCGTGGTGGCGTTCCTGGGCCACTAATGTGACCATCGTCCTTCCCAGGGGCACACACAGCCGACTTCAGTCGATTGCTGTGCGGAGCTCATGCTCAGTCCTGGGTCGGAACCATCCCCCGGCAGCTGGGCCAGCGCCTGCGCTAGGGAGCGCTGGTAGGTGGCCGTAGCATGCATGGTGAGGGCGGAGGCGCACGCAGCGCACTGCGTGAGCTTCCTGTGCACATCCAGGAAGAAGGGGACGTGGAGGCTTAGAAGGTCTTGCCTTCTTTATCTCCTCCACATCACACCCCTCTAGTCGGTCCGTCCGCGGGGCTGGGGGATAAACCATCTCCAGACCCACGGCCGAAACAGCTTGGGAAGCACGGCTGCAAAGTCTGCTTCTGGATTCGACGCCACGCTCATCATCCCGGAGGGAAAGAGCGGGTTCGAATCCTCATCAGACAATGACAACCAACCCTCCAAGGATGGTGAGGATGAAAGCGCACGCAGATCGGGAAGAAAAAAGTGCCCTCCAAGACTGCGTGAGCTTACTGCGCACTTTCCAGGAAGAAGGGGACGGAAGGCTTAGAAGGTCTTGCCTTCTTATATCCTCCACATAACACCCATCTAGTCGATCCGGCCGCGGGGCTGGGGGATAAACCATCACCAGACCCCCGGCCGAAACAGCCCGGGAAAGCACGGCCATCATGTCTGCTTTTTAGATGCCAACGCCGTGCTCTCCACCCCGGAGGGAGGGAGCGGGTTCGCATCCTCATCAGACAATGACAGCCCATCCTCCGATGCAGCGATGGACATCTGATCCTCGGTGTCATCAAGTGAGAGGGCGACCACCCGAGGATGGAGCGCTTCTCTCACCTGAAGCTTGGATGGAGTGCGTGGAGAAGCGAGAGGTCCGCGAGCCAGAGGGCGGCGGATTTACTCCCACTGAAACCCTCAGATCTGCCCGAGTGCCAACCGCAGTGCGGGGGACAACTGGGGTGGGTCGCTCTTTTGCAAGAGCGAGCCGCGATCTTAACTGCGCAGCAGACATGACATCACAATGATGGCATGCACTGCCCACGAGCACCGCATAAACATGCTGGACCCCCAGACATGAAACGCAGTGCTCGTGCCCATCATCCGGGGACAGGAAACCACCGCAACCAGAAACACACGGTCGGAGCGACGTCTTGAAAAAGACGCGCTGCACAACCGTGTTGCTCTTTTAGGAAACTTGCTTCCTATATACATACCGCTCTTGGAGGACCGGACCCAAAGGACGCCAGGCAAGGGAGAACAACCCAGCTCGACCATCTGCCACTGCGTATACGCTCTCTGGACCGGGAGAAGCTGCTTCTCGATCTCCCTCTGTAGACACAGGTTGGAGATACCCTCATAGACTCTCTCAGAAGCTCGTGAAAGGCTCTGAAAGTGAAAAGGATGTCGTTGCTGAGCACATGCTAGCCTTTTATGCCAGGCTGATTGTCATTCAAGACAGCTGTGCACGCTGACGCCTCCAACTTATTGGCATTTCATTGGCCCGTTTTTATACTCTTTCAGATGATTGGATTCTGACGAAATCCCCATAGTGGAAGTTTTTCCACATAGCATTGAAGTTCCCCTCCCGAAGGGGAACTATGTTATAGCTGGTGCATTTTGGTACATTTCTCTTTTTTGTAGTGTGCAGTGAAAGCAAATGACAGACAGTGGTGTCCCTGCTGAAATCTGTCAGATGCTGTTGGTTCTGTATGCACAGACTCTTCATTCGAGGGCAGCCATCTACCTTTGCAAGACATTGACACAAATTTTAAACTGACTGAACACTAGAAATGTACACCATCCCTGTAAACTGACACAATTTATATAAGTTTAAAGTTACAAAATAAATACACTGTATACCACAAATGCATAGACACACATTACTTGTATACATGGTTTACAGGGACTCTCCAAATGCATAATGTATTTAATACAGTAAAAAACACATCTAATATGGCCCTACTCCAGGAAACCTGTGGCAGACTCTGAATTTCAGAAGAAGGGGAAGAAATTATTATAGCGTTAAAGAGATAAATCACCCAAAACTGAAAATTGTCATAATTTACTCAAGCTTCACTTGTTCCAAACATGTTTGACTTTTTTTTTCTTCTGTTGAACACAAAATAAAATATATAAAGCAAGCTGGAAACCTGTAACCATTGCCTTCCATAGTATTCGTTTTTCCTACTTAGTCAATGCTTACAGGTTTTCAGCTTTCTTCAAAGAATCTTCGTTTTCAACAGTAGAAAGAAACTTGATTAAATTATTAAATTGATTAAAGTTATTTTTCATTTTGGGTGAACTATACTTTTAAATTAAAAAAAATCTTCAGTTAGTTCACTTTGTTCTCTAATAAGGTTTTTGCATGAAGTGGATAGTGTTGATATTAGTTCACTAAACTGAAATAACTTAAACTCTGTATTCTGGCTTAATCTCTGACTGTTAAGAACATCTTCAAATGTGTTAAGTCCTAACCTGATGCACAGCTATCATGTGTGACAAATGTCACGAATGATGCAGCCATTTAAAAAATAAAAAAGGCAGATTTTTTAGACGTGATGTTTGTCATAGGTAGGCCCACACGGAATCTGCGCGCGCAGAATTCCGCAGATTTTTTGAAGATTTTTCGCAGATTTTTAGCCCATCATTAATTCTGTTTGTTTACTTACAGTTAACTATTTACAGTTAATCTAATTGGATTTTAAAAATTAAATAAAAAGTTAAAAAGATATTATTTTTTATTTCACATTTTAAGGTTTTAGTTATGATACTCCTAAAATAATTCCGCAGAAATCCGCAGATTTTTACCAAAATTTTTGCAGAAATAAGCAAAAAACGTCCGCAGATTCCGTCTGGCCCTAGTCATAGAGAAAGCCGTCTTTGCTTTCACTATCGATTTCACCATGAAGCGCACCTTTACCATTGACATAACAGCTTAAACTGATCATTTAAAATAACGCATGACAGCTATGAGCGGAATCGCGGAAAATAAACCTTGTAACGTTGGTCAACGAATGACATGTTTAGTCTACTCGCATATGACAATCAGTTTTGGTCCGTTTTAAAACAATCCGCTTTATAAGCAAACCGTACAGCAAGCAACTTGGTGACAATTTTAATCCCTGTTTCAGAACAAACCAGTTTGATCTGCAGGGATAAAAACACTCGTCATACAGGAAAAATAGCTTTAGTAACACAGGTATCACCGACGTTCAACAAGAATTAAATCGCATCTTTACGTCCGAGCTTAGATATAAATCAGCTATGACTTAGAGGAGAGGGGGCACAACAGGGGCCATACCGATTTATACCGGTGCCCCTGTGGCCCCACCCCTAGATCCGCCCCTAGACTTGACCCATAGTTGTAACCCATTTTCTCCCCAGAATCAGGGCAGAAAAGGTCCCGAAAAGAAGGTCTCCACAGGAAAGCCCCTGAGGGGGCAGACCACATTTCTGTACCCACGTGACTCACCTGAGTCCACGTTTTCTTATTTTCCGGCAAATTAAATTAACTCAGTTTAAAGTTTGCGTCTCGCGTATCCTCCGATCTGCATCTGCAAAAAAAAAGGAATACTTAAAGGACTCCATCTTCCACGCATCAGAGAAACTCGCACAAAAGAGAGAAAGAGACCCACTAAATCCAAGCATTTAGTTGTGCGTTAAAGCTGTGCGCCCCTTTCACAAAGGTGTTTTTTTATAGTCTTGGTAGTTCTTAACAGTTGTGTGGAACTGAGCTAGATTTGCCATTCTTTTACCTAAATTCTTTTACTTCCGTTTACTTTTACTACGTTTTGTACGTTTGTTTGATATATGTTAGACTAGTAAATAAATTATGCTATTGATTGTCTTTATTTTGCCTCACCGAAAAGGTCATTTTAATGATAGATTTCACTACAAGCTGATTTAAGTTTACCAAAACTTGTAAATGATTAATCTACTTCACAAGTAGTTGTTATAATTCCCTTTCTAAATAAATAAATAATTACAGAGTCCGCTTAGACGAGTGGGCGAAGTCATTGTTATATTTATTAATTCAGTTATAAGTTAATTCAGAATATTAATAATTACTCATTATTATTGATCATCAATATTCATAAACCGAGCTAATTTCGCTACAATAGTCACTATACTGCAATTCCAAACCCTTCTGCTAAAGACAACCCCTGAAGAAAAGTTCTTCCAAACTTTGCAAATTTAAAAAAAAACTGTACGTTTTTGAGTCATTTGGTTAACAAGGACACAGAAAGGGTCACCACAACCTTCTTTACATTCTAATATCCATATCATAATGCATGATTGAGTCCTCATAAACCATTCAAGAACATGTAGAGTTTACTTTATTTCACTCACTTGTTCTTCTCTGTTGTTTATGATGATCAGATCTGCTCCTCTGTCTCTACAGTATCTTCTGCTATCAGACCAGTTCTTCTCCTCAGAGGAAATGAAGTAAAAACTGGAC